>JACEGR010007342.1:0-50556 GCA_014170235.1 Listronotus bonariensis
ATCCTGTTACGGATTTCGGGTATTAAAACGGTTTAAAATACTGTTCAAGTTTCAATACAGCCGTGAATTTGTATAGATTTATACGTATTAAGTGTGTTAAAACTCGATTTGTGAGTTTGAGGTAGTGCCCTATGATGGTTTAACAGACTTTTTGTTAGTGGTGATTAGTGAAGAAAGCGCCATGTAAAACTTTTTTCGGAATGAGTGAAGAACTGTTTTTGACGCTAAGCTCAGTATTTTCATACCTCAATTGCACTCCCGATAGTAGGTGCACAGTGGAAGGAGAAGAAATCTTGAATTCCAACCATATTATTTTGATTATACACACGTCTTTTATTTTAGATGTTAATGGCTCTTCTGATGCCATAATAAACGTTTTAATATAGGTGAAAAGAAAGACTTTTTGATAAAATGATAGCAAAACACACAGCTATTCACGCACAAGGCTCAAAAACGCGTGTTAAACATAACGAAGTAAATAAATAATATTATATTTATATCCATTTCAATGGTTAAACATGTCCGATCACCTGTTTTCTTAGGTTGCGCCGTTGACCACCAGAGGTCTCATTGGAACACCTAGTATAAAAAGTATACATTTTGGGGGAATTTTAAAAATATACATTGTGGGAAATTCAAACACCATGTTATTTGAGTGTAAATAGTCCTTAACATTGGGAAATTTGGTACATAAAACAATACGTGAATTGTCAAGGTTTAAAAAGTAGAAATCAAACAATTTTCTAGGTTACTCTTATAATAATAAAACAAAAACATTAAACAAGCGAGTTACCTAGAAATGTAAAACAAATACTGAAAAATTTAATATTTAAAAGGAGAACAAAATTTTAAGACGTTGGGATTTGGATTGTTTATTAGATAAGAAAGAGTTAGTAAAGTCAAGTAAAGAGTTAAAGTTTGAGTTAAGCCCGTACGGGCTATCCCCTAGGGATATGCCCGTACTAAATTTAGTGAGTTCAAATAGAGTTAAGTTGGTTTTTAATGCAAAGTTAGTTGTGATGGTCCACCGGCTCTCATGGTCCCAAGAAGATAGTTCCATATGGCACATTTGGCCCAAGTGACGTAAAGTAACCCTGTATGTAGTATTTCAAAAATGTCATACGTCACATATGGTGGAGGCGCCCCCGTTCCCAGTAGGCCTCTGTGAAACGTCGGTTATGGTAAGCTGTGCCCGCCCCAGTTCCAGTGCCCTTTGTGAAGCGATAGGAAAAGTCGCTTATGGTACGCCCTTCCTACCCCTTACCCAAGCAACACAAGAATTTGCCTTTTCGTTTAATAAACGTTTATTAAACGATATTGTCGTGTATTTTTGGTTTTGGTATATTTATTACACCTCTATTAAACATTTTTTAAACACGTGCATATTTTAATCGTATATTCAACGTATGTCATATCATCTTTTAATATCATAAAATTTTTAAAAAATATTTTACTTTATATTATGGTGCCATTTATGTGCGTGTTTTAAAAATGCACAAAAAATATGTTTATAGTTTGGAACTATTAATGATAATCTCATGAAACACTCTTATTTTCGAGTATTTTCAAAACGTTTTTTTTTTCTTACTATTTACTGAAATTTCAACGTGTGAAACTAAAGCATAATCTACGTCTATTATAGATTATTTTTTATTAGAAAACTAACTATTATTGCTTTAAAATCATTATTATTCTCCTATGACAATATCATTGGTTTAGTAATAATATTTTTATAATTTTAATTTGATGTTAATATTTACAAATATTTGACTTTGTGCTGTATATAAATAATATTGTCTAAAATTCCCTAAAAGTAAACGTACCAATAATCTACAAAATTTACTCATCCGTTCGGCATTATTCCAATAACAGCCAATAACAGCCTTACAATAACGACACGTGATGCGCGGCAGTTGCTTTTCTCCTCGGCTTTGTCACTAACCTTCGCCACTTCGAAGTTCGAAGTGACTTATGAGATTGAATGGCCGCCGAAAGCCGCTTTCTTGTTGTAAAATATTGTGCAGTGCATTGTTTTTCCGATTGCTAATAAAGTAAGTACCTACTTTTTACCTTTATTTTAATTGCGCTCATATCAATTCAATAGTTATGCATATTACATATAATATTAGATAAGAATTGTTGATGTTTTATTTGATGAAGTCGGTAAAAATGGCCGCTGAACCTGTTGCGGAAATTTTCGTTTTGATCTCTCAACCCCTATTATACCTTATTTATAAGGAATGATTATGGCTCAAACACTTGGATTAGGTGAATGTCACACCTTACACCTCTGTTTTGTTTTAATTTTTAGTACACTAAAATAAAAATTATTGAAATATATCTTGGTTATTTAATGGTCTATTATACGTTTTTAATAAACCATTTATAAACGTCTAATATATACGCTTTAATTTACGTGTATTGTGTACTATTTAAGTATTATTTTTAATTTTCTTAGAAATGTTTGGGTTGAAAGAAGTCGTCCATATTCTCAAAGAGACCTGATATAACATATCAAAAAAAAACAACAAAAAGTCTCGGTCTTAATACTTTTTTACTAATTAACCGTTAAATGGTGACATGTGTTTCGCTCCTAAGAGCATCATCAGACCTAAAAAATAATACAAACAAAACCAATCAATTTCAATAAAGACCTTAAAATGCGGGAACGGGACGGGAGCGGGAAGAATTTGGACACAAAATATTCCTCATGGATATGGGAGTATTGTTTTATGATGCGGGACCTATTTCCACAGCGGGATATATGTATGTATTCACAACGCGTTGGTGTAAATATATTCATATCCCGCTGTAGAAATAGGTTCTGCATCCGTTTCGCCCCGTCCCGTTCCCGCATCCCGCGTTGGTTTGGGCGTATCTTTAATCTACCCTAACAATTAATTTATTATGCAAAAAACACTAAGATCACCTGTACTTTTTAGTGACTTTGGTTTTTCTTTTTTACAGAAGCGGTCAAAATTTTATTTCAAGGTAAGGACCAGGTGCAGCGAGTTGCATTTGTCGGAGAACTCACAGACAAAGCTATCGGACAGGCATGCCAAGATTGGCTTAAACTGTCCAAACAGCGATACCGTAATGCCAAAACGTGAAAGACTCTATTATTATGTTTGATTCTAGAATTTTTTTAAGTTTCAACTGTTTTTTTATGTTCTATACAGTTTTTGTTGTGTTTTTTATTACTTTTATTTATTAGAGTGCAGTGTTAAGTGTTACCAGTTGCGTCCTTTTGATTTGTGAATTTGTTATTTTATTTATTATTATTTTTTAGATTTAGTAAGCCTAAACGAATGTATTACCTAATACATATACCTATATTATACATACAAAATAAACGTTTTTCGTATACGTCAATATTTGATTTATTTCATATGGCTTTTTTAACGTAAAATTTAGTCTAAATATGAACGTATAAAATTTAAGACTTTTTAACGTGTTTAGTAAACGTTACAGTTTAGTATATTATATACCAATTTATAGGGTTTATTAGAAACCGCTTTTTAATTGCTCATTTTATATTATAAATAAACGTATACTTTCAACGTCTAAAATTTGGATAGTACTGCAATATTAATACACCTATATTAGGCGGACATTTTAACCTATATTAAAGGTTAGAAATAAACTAAAAATATACTAGTGGTATATACGTAATTAAACGTTTATTAGAGGATTCTGTGTTGGATAAAGAAGAATATGGAAATATATTTATTTGTGTCGAAGTTGTATGGTACGTCGTGAAGACGGAGTTCAGAAGCAGCATGAGGCTGCATTAGCACTGGAAGCCGCAGCTCTAGTATGGGGAAGAGCTCTGAAGTATGGTCTTGAATGGTGGGGTACAAGACTATCTAGCGGCCCTGAGGAAGCTCAGGATATGGGGAAATTGGCATGAAGTTGCAGTAACCTGATGTGGAAGAAGAAAATGGGAATGAAAGGCAGACAATGGTACGTGAGAGAAGTACGGGACAAATGGCCAATGGAACGCACCATCAAGGACATGGACAGGAAGGCAAAGGTGGACACAGTACAATTTAACAAAAGATGGACAATCTAGAACATTATGGTATTTGTAAAGTGTTTAGGTAAATCTGTAATGTTTTTTTAATTAATGGTATTTTTTTTTGTTGTTTACATATTATAATATTGATAAAAATAATGATTTAATATGCAGAGAAAAGTAGCCTAAAAGTAAAATTTGATAATAACTCTTTTTTTAACCCACCGTATATTTAATAGTAATTTATGAAAGGGTCATTGCTTTGATGATATACAATATGCTGAAAAGGTCAAGTGCATTTCTAATAATGCAGAGCTTGCTAGTTTCAAATAAACATTTTTTATTTACCAAATTAGATGTTTTGTTTAGCACATATTATGTAATAAAGTTAATGAGTAATAATACTATGTATTTAAAGTGTTTAATATGGGAGGTATGAAATTTAGGCCACTTTTCTCTAAAAAATAATCTTAACCGTTACAACTACATTTAAATAAAACTACTTGGAGAAAATCCCAAATTTAGAAATTATACAGTTCACAATGGGAAAAATTTAACTTTTTTCTTATGATCAATGACAAATCTTTTATTTTTCAGAAAAATAGTCAAGTCAATTAATTATTTTTTGGATTAAAGGCTATTTGTTCATTTTTATTTGTTTACATTTATTGAAAAAATTTTAGATAAAACTTTTTTTCATATTTTTAAAAACTTCGAAAAGTTAAGGTTATTTACGGTTATTTACATAATAGGTAAAATATTGTTAGATTTTTAAATATTTGTAAGCTATATGGAACTATCGATTTTGGTAATATTGCTAATTTTTTTAAAGGGGTTAAAGTAAATTTGGCTCATTTCTAATAGCGTTGTGGGTCCAACGCTTTCAGGGGAAGGGGCATATGTGAACACCTAGTATAAAAAAGTATACATTTTGGGAATTTTAAAAATATACATTTTTGGGAAATTTAAATATAATTGGGTTACTTAACATTGGGAAATTTGGTACATAAAACAATACGTGAAGTGTCAAGGTTTAAAAGTAGAAATCAAACAATTTTCTAGGTTACTCTTATAATAATAAAACAAAAACATTAAACAAGCGAGTTAGCCTAGAAATGCAAAACAAATACTGAAAAATTTAATATTTAAAGAGAACAAAATTTTAAGACGGGGATTTTGATTGATTGTTTATTAGATAAGAAAGAGTTAGTAAAGTCAAGTAAAGAGTTAAAGTTTGAGTTAAGCCCCGTACGGGCTATCCCTAGGGATATGCCCGTACTAAATTTAATTAGTTCAATAAGTTAAGTTGGTTTTTAATGCAAAGTTAGTTGTGATGGTCCACCGGTCTCATGGTCCCAATAGATAGTTCCATATGGTACATTTGCCCCAGTGACGTAAAGTGAACCCTGTGTATATGTTATTTCAAAATGTTATACCACTTGCGTCTTGTGTTTATGTTGACGCTTTAAATGATCTTTTTTCACAGCAACGGTTGCATTGTGACATTGAACTCTTTGTTGGAGATATTAATATAAATTTATTAGACACTCAAGTCAATAGCAGTTAACGAATACCTGAATTGTCTTAATAGCTATGGTTATCTTTCTAAAGTAAATAGTCCCACTAGAATAAGCGATTATAGCAGTTCATGTATTGATCATATTTTTATGAAAAGTCACAAACGATTTCAAAATAATTTGGTTATATTAAACAACTCTCTTTCAGATCACCATTCGTTATTATATAATATAGTTTTAGATAATAAATTGGATCATGTAGATAAAAAGTAAATAGGACAGTTAAATGTATAGACTATAAAAAAATTTCAGAACTTCTAAAAGGTGAAACTTGGGAGAGTGTTCTGTCAAATGAGGATCACAATGTTGCCTCTGAAACATTTATAAATATACTACAACGACATATAAATGCTGCAACAGATACTAAAACCATACCCAACAAAAAGACGCTTCTTAAACCATGGATTACAGCTGGTCTCTTGGCTTCTATTAGGAATAGAGACAGGTTACACAAAGCCTGTGTTGTAAATCCTAACAATGAGGCAAGAAATAACTATAAAAAATACAGGAACCAATTGAGTAAACTCGTAAAAAAGCAAAGGCGGACCATTTTAAGAAAAGTTAGAACATGTTAGAGGGGACCCCAAAAAACCTGGGAAATAATTAAACAAGCAACAAATGACATTAAATCTAAGACTAGTATCTCTGTTTTAAGGAGGGTTAATGGAGATATACATGAACTTGTTGAACAAGGAGACATTGCGGAGGAGCTTTGCGAACATTTTAGTACTGTTGGCGCCAAACTGGCCAGTAAAATAAAAGACCTGTGAATCCACCTGGAGTTTTAGTAAATGAAAGCCAGTCTCCGGCCTCAATGTTTCTGCATCCTATTAATGTTGAAGAAATATGCCAAGCAATAAACTCTTTGAAAAATAATTATTCCCAGGATGAATTTGGAATATCAAACAACATTATAAAATCTAACTATGAATCGTTAATTCAACCTCTGGTACATATTGTGGATCGGATATTTGACATTGGCCTGTTTCCAGATTGTTTTAAAAAAGCTTAATCACACCTTTTTACAAAGGAGGAGATAAATCTGATCCAAACAACTACAGACCAATCGCAAAAACAGGTCCAATTTGTAAAATTATGGAAAAATGTATAAAAAAGAGGTTACAAAGCTTTTTAGCCTCATATCAACTGTTGTCTAATTCACAGTGTGGATTTAGAGAGGAAATGGGTACAGACACGGCTTTAAATGAAACGACGAAATTCATTATTGACTGTTTTAATAATGGATACAAGCCATTGGCAGTTTTTTGGATCTCTCAAAGGCGTTCGATACTGTAGATCACCACATTCTACTTTCAAAATTACACAATATTGGAATAAGGGGAAAAGTACTGGAACTTTTTAGGTCATATCTAAGTAACAGATTTCAAAGAGTTAAGTTAGATTCAGTATACAGCTCTTACAATAGAGTGGAGTGTGGTGTGCCGCAGGGGACAGTACTGGGACCTATTTTGTTCTCAGTTTACATTAACAATCTGCCAAATGTTGCACATAACAGCAAAATTATTTGTTTTGCGGATGATACAGTTGTCCTGTGTAAGGGAAAATCGTGGCCTGAGACCTTTGAGAGGGCCGAAGAAGCAATGACACATATAAAAACATGGATGGATCTAAATTCACTAACTCTGAATGTAAATAAAACACATTTTATGTGTTTTTCTATAGATAAAAGAGGTCTACCCATAAGGAATAACATTAAGATTCACTCTTCTGACTGTAATTTGGCCGGTAACTGTAAATGCTCAGGCAGTATTAAGTCGGTTGAGAGCATAAAATATTTGGGTCTGTTTTTCGACCAATTTTTAAAATGGAATATTCATACAGAATACACAAAGAATAAACTAAGAAAACTTGTATATAAATTTTATGAACTGCGTTACATTTTAAATAAAGATAATATTACAACAGTTTATAAGTCATTGGTCGAATCGTGTCTAAATTATGGCATTATTTGTTGGGGGTCTGCACATAAAAGTTCTTTAAAAAATGTTATTATTGCACAGAAATATATTCTAAAGATAATGACATTTAAACCAAGACGATATTCCTCTGAATTATTATATGAACATACTGGAGTTTTTACAATTGATCAGTTGTACATTAAAAATGTTTTAAGATTTTCTCTTACAAGAAACATATTTAACAGCTTCATCAATCATAGTATTATGACAAGAGCAAATGTAGGTCGAAATTTAACATTACCTAATACACGATTTGATGCTACACAAAGATCCATTACTTATGTGGCGCCTAAAATACTTAATATACTGCCGGTACAGTTTAAAAATAAAAAATTTAAAAATATTAAAAAAAATTGGATTTGTGGATAAAAGTAACACGCAAAGAATCAAACAAATTATTGAATTTTTATAGTGTATTGACAGAACAGTTATAGTCATCGTAGTCATACCACCTTATAATATATATTGTTATTTTAATAAAATGTTAAAGATTATGTATAGCTTATGCTGATGCCTAATGTGCACACACAGACCTATGTCCATTGTGCACATTGTTACTTATAGTTTTTCTTTTAAATTTATATTGTAATTAATTATTGATATTGCATTTGAAAGACGTGATTTTTAAAAGTTAGAATTAAATTAGCCAAATATTTATGTTATCATAAATAAAAAGTTTGGTAAACCCAAAAAAATATTAATTCAAATATTAAAATGGGTAGCCTATTATGGGGAACCCTGTATAATATACTCATAACATAAACGTAAAATGTTTTCAATCTGAGTCAATCAATAATATCATAGAACAAATTAATAATTAATCAAATCATACCTTATACATGCCGACTGATGTAACCCTTTTTCTATCATCTCAGGAAATAACGATACTAAAGTTAGAATAGTAGAGCATAGAGGAAGTACTGGGGACTTATAAAAAATTACTCTTTTCTCTAAAAGTAGCAGCTTAAATAAAAGAACAGCCTTATGTTTCCATTGTAAAATAAAATCTCTAGCAGATAAACCTAAAAAATATATTATGTTGCAACAAACCTTTGAAAGTGTTTTTTCCATAGGAAATGAAATCTAAATAGATTTATTTCCAATTCTACTTTTACTTTGTCCTTTGTTTTTTTTTTTGTTTTTTGTTAAATAGTACACATAACATTTCAGTTGGTGTGCATCTCCAACACTTTCCAAGTGATAACTGAACAGGAAATTTTGTATATCTTAATTTTAATACAAGCTACGGTTTTTTAAAAGTAATGGTCAATGTCAGGGCCGGATAACTGAACAGGAGATTTTGTATATCTTAATTTAATGTCAGGGCCGTTCGTAGGGTGACTTGCGCCGCCCCAACAAGAAAATGTAAAATTTGAATATAAAAAATTTTGAGGAACAACAAAAGGGCCCCACTTTTAAAAACAATATACCGAGTCCTTTATTTAAGTATTCCAAATGTTCCACATTGCTTTTCTTTCTTCGTTAATATTGTTAAAGAGCAAAAAAGAAAAAGTTCCCACTTTAAAATTACACTGTTTTCGTTTGATTCCACCCTTTACTTAAAAAATGTCCGCCCTTTTTTCCAATTTTCTACCCACACATAGCTTGCGTCCTGGTGCCTTGCACCACCTGCAGTCACGGCCCTGGTCATTGTGTTTAAAAAAGCTCTGGTAATTAAACTGACCATAAGAAAACTATTTTATGACAAATAAAAGGTATAGCAAAACAAAAACAAAATGGTTATTATTACTTATTATACCAAGTATGATGAAAATGATATTGTTAAAAAAAATCTTACTTACCTACAAATATTTGCTGCTGAATATCAGCTTGTGTTAGAACAGCATTTAAGTGATGAAAAGTATCCTCTAAAATTGTAACTTTACTAAAATCTCCTTCCTCAAAATAGGCATGAGTAATAAGCGCCATTTTAACCTGAATCTGTCCATAAAGTGGTATTTTACTTAAAACACATACAGATTTTTGTACTGTGGTTCTTGTTATATCAGATGTGCGGTTTTTGATTTTCTAAAAAATATAATGTAATAAATAGAAAGCATAAATAACCTCAAAGATGGATAATCCACACACAGAGAGCGTTAATAAATTCTGCCCGTTAGTCCGTTCGGCGCGTGCGGCTACCTTTGATGACCACGGGTGATGACTGGTGCCGAAGCGCACAAACACATTTTTTCGTACATATCATGTAACTTTTATTTCGCGTTAGTTATAAACATTGACAATACATCAAGATCAGTGAGACGAAAAAAGTACTACCATTTTGACAAAAAAAGAAACAAAATAACTAAACCATCTTTTAAATAAACAAAAAACTTGTTCAACAAGTCATACTGGTTTAAATTTAAAAAAAAATATGCACTCTTGAATCTTAAAAAATAAATATATTTTTATATATGTAACACTAGCTTTTGCCCGCGGCTTCTGCACGCGTTAAATTAGGAGTAAAACAATTCCCCTTTCCCTATACGGTAAATTTTGGATAAATTTTTATTTTTAAATACCTACTAATAATTATTTTGGAAATCTTTATATTTAAACAATTTTGTAAATCTCTAGATGGTATAATACCGTAGTTATAATGCATTTTAGTTTCAAGGGTTTTTTAAATATAACATCTTTTAACCCACCCTGTATGGCAATTCTATATTTTTTATAAACCATAGATACCTGTGCACGATTCCTATAATCACTTGTTTTTTTCCAATTGCAATAGTAACGTCAATATCGAATATGTTCTTTTTTAAATATTATTATACATATAAACCTTCCTCTTAAATCACTTTATCTATTTAAAAAGCGCATCAAGATGCTTTGAGTAATATCGAATTTTAAATGTAAACTAGTTTTTTAAACACTCTGTATATGTTTTTTTTAAAATATTATTATACATATAAACCTTTCTCTTGAATCACTTTATCCATTAAAACAAATCGCATCAAAATCCGTTGAGTAGTTTTTAAGATCTAAGGATAAACACAGTGGGGCGAATACGTGGTGCACGGGGGCCAATGCACCCAAAGAGGTGAAATGTATGGGTGCAAAGCACCCATATGAGAATTGAACATTTTAAAATTTTTGTCCTTCAAAAGTGTTGTGGATGTGGGGAAGGACCTTTTTTTTGGTCTTCAACTTTTTAGAATGGAATACTACTTTTGCTTATTCTTCTAAAAGTTTTTATTTCGAAATTCAATGAAGAAGACCTTTTTTTTACTTTTCAATTTTCTTTTACTTTGGCACCGGCACCCATATGAAAACTCAAAAACCACCGCGCCTGCATACATACAGACAGAAAAAGGAACTTCATTTTATACTATATAATGATAGTACAAACCTCAACAGGAATTTGCCGAAAACATGATATTCCAAAAACAGTCTGTTTGGGGTTAGTTAGGCTTGGCAAATGAAAGAATACAGTATCGTCATCATAATTGTGAGATCCATCTGGTAACGCTAATGTTGGCAAATATTTCCATCCTGAAGGACATTCATTTGGTGCTCCAGGAACAAGAGGAGGAAAAGAATATTCGACCTAAAGATTATTACAATAAAACAATTTTAATTCCAGTGCTTTTTCTTTCTAAAATTTTAAAACAACTAATAAGAAGTTACTATATACCGAGTGTAAGGTTATACATGGTGTTTCTAAACAAATGCGAAAAATTTTAGAAGATTCCTGGTTGGAAATAAAAAGTAGTTTGTTTTTATTTAATGGTCTTTTTGCTTGGTACACGCCAAAAAGTCTATCTAAAAAGAATGGGATCGCTTCGGTCCTCGTCCCAGGGTATAGCAAGCTATTGACCCCTATGAACTGGCCGGTCGTCTGAAAGAAAATAAAGAAACAACCCAAAAACAAAAAATTCTAATCAAAAAACAACGTTTTGTGTGGCAAGTCTGCCACCATTGTCAAGTTAAATTCAAATAAAAATTGCCTAAAATTTAAATTAAAAATGATTAAAATTTGCCCGGGCCAGTTCTAGGATTTTTAAATGGAACAACCCGCATATTATATTATCTTGTAAAGAGCTAAAAAAATACCTTTTTTAATGTATTTTTAGTCTTGAGAAATATTGTCATCCAAATCAAATCAAAATACTTTATTCATCGATCAAAGATTACAAACACAAAAGTATAAACTTATCAGACTAGAGTTACTCATACAAAATACAAAAAGAAGAAAATAGCATAGTGCACTGAATAAATAATGGCCCTATTTACTATATAAAAATATGTTTTAGATTTAGATGGCTTTCCTTCAGAAATTGATTAAAATAGATATGAGGGGGCTATTTTCAAAGTGTAAAATCCCCAAAATTAGATTTTTATGTTATATCTAATTAAAAATAAACAAAGAACCTATGTATTGAATGTAATGCATTCTTTCTTAAGTTTGAATAATTGTTATGGATGTAGTCACGGCCTAAAACGTGATTTATTTAAATAGGTGGAAATTGAGATTGTACACTTTAAAACTTGGCCCCTCATATATCAAATGTGTTATTTTTTTAAACCTTTATAATGGTGATATGGATATAAAGGGTGTTCCATTTTAACAAATCATAAATTTTGTCGTATCCTGTATATCTTAAAAGATCATAAAAAAACGATTACTAATTTGAAAACTACAGAATTAATCAAATCAAGGTGCTCGCCGACTACAAGGCGAAAAATTCGTCTTAGAAGTTCACATGTAAATAAATAAAGCCCCGTCAATATACAGCGTGTCTTCTAAAGTTCTAGCCAAATGGGAAACGTTTTAATTAATATCTTTACGAGAAAAGTGTCTCCTCATAAAGTCCTGCTTGATGAGAAAATACATTTTCATAAAAATAACTGTATGTTTGATGTACAGGTTGGCTTAAAAAAGACTCTGTTTCGAAATTCATATCCAGGGTATTTCCTAACTTCGGTACTGAAACTTTAAAAAGTTATTTATTGTGTCATTTTATGAAGAAAAGTTACTATAAACATATGTCCGGCGTTGCTTCCTTTCTTAGATACAGGGCGTTAAAGGTTGAAAAAAGTCAGTATTTTATAAATATCCTTAATACCCTTAAACCAATCTGGTTGAAATTTACTACGTTTATTTGACGTAATAAAGAGCTTGTAAACCACTAACTAGATTCCCTTAATTGGGTCCAGTGGCGTCTCAATGGGCACCACAGTCAATATTATTGAGAAAAAAAATGCAAGGCTTTTTATGAAGTGTTTATATATATTTTTTTTTCTATTAAGCAACTAAAAATACAACTTCAAACACAAATAACGCCCTGTATCTCAGAAATGAAGTAACTTCGAACATATGTTTATAAAAACTTTTCTTTATAAAATGACATAAGAAATCACGTTTTAAAGTGTCGGACCATAGTTAGGACATACCCCTGTATTTTAATTTGGAAACAAGTCTATTTTTGGCCACCCTGAACATCCAATATACAAATATTTTTATAAAAATGTATTGTTTCATCAAGCAGGACTTTTTATAAAGAGACAGTTTTTTTTGTAAAGTTAATAATTAAAAAGTTTCCCATTTAGTAAGAACTTCCGAAGACACGCTGTAGAATATTGGCGGGATTCAATTTAATTACATGTAAACTACATAGTAGGATTTTTTCAGCCACGACCCGTCGCCCAAGTGGGCGAGCGCCTTAAACTGATATATATTTTTTGTACAATAAAAAATTAAAAAGTAAAGGGGGTGTAAATTTATAACTTAACACCTGGTACCTTATGGGGACCCAAATGAATGAAAAAAGTTTAGGGAGTTACCACCACCATGGCATTCATCACACAGTCAATATTTTTGGCGCAATATATTATGACACAATAATATTGATTGTTTAATCTTATACTTTTACTGACATTACATATTTTATTAGTAGTATTATTTGTAAATTAAGTATTAGTTCTTTAAAAAATTAGCTCATAAATAATATATAAATGAAAAGAATTTTTCCAGTCAAATTTTGCAGCAGTATAGCAGTTTTGGTATATCGGCCAGTGATAGAATATCAACACAAGCACTATTTAGTCAAGTATGTTTACATGCCGGTATTTAGTTAGATTGTCTCTTTTCCTCACATTGCCTATGTGTTATCTTATTTAGCTCAACTAGTATAAACTTAAATTTTTCATAGAAAGAAGGACATTTTAGCAAATAATTATGAATTTTTATATACAAATTCTTAATTTTCTTTGGTAAAACATAATTGTTAACTAATGTCACTTAAGGCAAATTAATGCTTGGTTTTGGTATTAGGTATTCTGCTGTTCTATGAATACGTAACCGACAATTTTGTAAATTCTTCGATTACAGCATTTTCTAATAACAAATATTATTCTACAACTATAGCCGGTAGCCTAAAAACGTTGCGACTGCTGTTATAATTTAGATACGGCTTTTTTGGGCTACCGGCTAGAGTTTATTTTTTATTAGAAAATGCCGTAATTGAGAAACTGCAAAATTGTCGGTTACGAGGTTTTCATTAAGCACGGCAGTATTGTTACTGTGTTACAGTTAAGGAATATATGGGACTGTTAGATTTTTTTGAGCATAGAAAAGGCCTTGGAAAAGGTTAATATGTAAATTCATAGCAACATCAGAATTTCAAGAAAATAAAACCTTCCCTACAGAAATTACTAAATTTTAGACCCAACATAATTCTCATACAGCTATTTTGCACTACAAAATGTGGTGATTGTCTTAATTTACCAATAAGGTACATTATTTTTAGTGTATTATCCTTTAGTTACTGATAAAATGTTACTGTTAAATATTTCTTTACATTGACCATGAATTTACAGGTGTGGAAACGAACTCCATGCATAGGGGGCAAGAAAAAGCATACGAAATATTCCGCCCAATGAAAGGTGGAAGCTTAAGCTCGCTGCAGCGGTGAATTGAAGGAGAGTACATAGCAAATTTGTGGAAGGAATTCTATGCATTTATCGCCTATGGACGACGGTTTGGTTTCCATATCGGTAATATTTAAAATCTAACATAAAAAAATATGTAGACTAAAAAAACTAGTATCTAATTAATTTATTTACCCCAAAAAATAATTATAAATCCATACCATAAAATGGTAAATAGATAAAAAATGTAGGAAAGGATGTTCTTATATTGGGATATTAAGAGCAGCAAGAAAACTAAAGGAGGTTTAAACTGTCAGCATCAATAACTTCTTTATTTTTTTTTGTTATTTTTTGAATTAAAAATATTGGTACTTCACTTGATGAAAGTATTTATGAGGGTTAAAGCAATATTTTTGTATGATAGAACTTTAATTTTCTCCTATTTATTCTAATTAATAAATTCTATCCTACTTAACTTATAGTTTGTGAATTCCAAAGTATTTTTATTTCCTTTAGTAAAAAAAAATGTTGAAATTAAACTTTTATTTAGTTTTCAGCATAAATCTTCCAACTAGTTTTCCAAATCAATATAAAATAATTTTTATGCTAAAGATTAAAGGTTGTACTGGACATGAAAGTAGTAATATACATGTTGTGCCAGCCTGATAAGTTATGAGATTAAAGTACGAATTCATGACTCAGAAGTTTGCACCATAGGTTAACGCAATGCTTTAGACCATCTTCTTCAGGGGCGCTCATAGGGGGGCATGCCTGCCCCGCGATATTCTTTTATTTTATTGTGTTTAATACATGTCTAATGGCAAATATGGGCATTTATTAAGGGTCCCCGTCCCACAAGGTTGGTCCGAGGGGTGAGGCTGATGATGGAATTGAAGTGTGTAATTTTATAAAAGGAATGAAAGGTGAAAACAATGAAAAGAGATTAGAGGACTTTTTTTTTTGCTCTTCCAAAAATTTGAACCTGCTTTAAAAATTTTTGTTTTTTGCCACCTCACACACTTCTCCCTCGGCCCATGGCACCCCCTCAGAAAGTCAATATGACCGCCCCTGATCTTCTTTCTACTCATTAGCAAAAATTGCCCATGAACATTTTAAGTGCCATGACGTGTATAAAGGAAAAAATCAGACCCATGGATGTTATGTTTTGGCAAAAACTAAGAATTTTTATTTATACATGTCAGTTTTTAAGAAAAATATTAAAAATACGGATATATGCGAAATCAGGAAAGAAGATCAGTAACATGTTTTGGGTGTACACTCAAAAATCTGTTATCTATTCTCTACTCCTACCATATAAATGTATGGTTTGTATATCTACGATATTTTCTCTTTTATAAAAGCTTAAAAAGCAAGTTATAAGAACCCACAAAACATTTTCAGCAAGCTACGACCTTCTATATGCAAAAACTTAAGTTTCTAAATAAAGGTTTTTTTTTACCTGACAACCTTTTTATGGTGAAATCCTATAACTAACACACATAAAATAGGGCTTTCTGATTCATCCATTGTTAAAAATTTTTAATCGGCAAAACATTGAAAATACGCCACTTTATTGATATTTTTGTTGACTCAAGCAAACACCCCCAACTTGGTGACAATTGATAGTAAATTTGACAATCAGCTGTTTACTACAAATGTTGCCAAACTTAAAACCTTTAAATGGGGACTCTAAATGGTAATTTAGGGTTGCATTCAGAATCGAATACCCATAAGTTACGAATTTCAAAGAATCGTTGTAAAGGAACGTCTTGTTTTATTTTTTATAAAGCCTTTTAAATACCATTTGATAATAATTACAAGTACTGCTACCAATATGAATTCAATTCTATGCATCGGCGTAACTACGGGGTAATAATGTACCTGTTATATGTGTACATAAAAGGTGTGTTTGGCATAACGAAGTTATAACTAGTTTTACCATTTTCCGTTTGGTATCGCCAGTGTAATTTAGGACTGGGTGTTTGGCATCCCGTCCACTGATCTGCCAGTCCCAGTGGCGGATTTACAAATTTTCCGCCAGTAGGCTACTTGTTTCTTTTACCGCGTCTGAATATTAATACATTGGCTAACAATCATATCAATTAGTCCATAAATTACGTGAGGCGGTTTTTTACACTTTGGACTTCCTCCCTTCCTAGTGAGATTTGGTGAGATTGTCATTAATCTCTCCCCTATCCTCTAAACTCACGAGATTTATGGGAATGTAAAAAACAGCATATTCCTTAAACCGGAATTGACCTTGGCAAACGAATTTGTTCCTTATGTTTGGTTTTATGTCTTGCTTATTGCGCATGTCTTTACAGGGCCTTTACCGGCGTCGATTCTAAATGCGCCCTAGTTTACACTCAACTACACTATTTTCGAGATCGTGAAGATAGGTATACATTTTATTAAAACGCTAATTCTTGTCGAAGAAGTCTTTGGACCACTTTTTCGAACAAGTATAGAGAACAAAAACCCAAATATGTAGAAATTTAATTTATTTGTGACATAACTCATAGGGAAACGCGTCTGGCATCAAAACTTTTTTAAACCGATTTCCACCTTTTTGTCCTCCACTCACACTCAAGCACTTTTACCCCTTGCCAAAAAGACCTGATAATGCTCTAGCGGTGTCCGGGCCCTCCCAGGGTGCTGCTAATCCCCTCCAGGTTCAATGGCTAGTTAATTACGCCTATGATGCTATGCTGCTACGTTTCATTTTAAAGGGGATTTTTCAAAAACTGTTGGTTTTATGAAAACATTTTAAGAGACCAAAAAATTAATATATTCTCCTGGCCATTTTATATGGGTACTTTTTAAAAAGTTAAGCAAACACCTACAAAAAAAAGTTTTGGGTCATCAAAAGAGGGAATGGGGGTAAACCATTCCCTCAAAATTGGCGTTTTATCCTTTGATAAAAACAAATACATAGCCCGAAATAAAAATGGGTATAGCGTGCATGCGTAAATTTGTATTAGGATACGGCTACGACACAACAAAAAGTGAAGAGTGCGCAGAGCTGCTAGCCTTTGTCTTTATGTTAGCATAAAAAGATGTTTTTCAGTTAGGCCGCAATATACGTGAGCAAAAAAACTTCTGCCACTGGATCCGAAATAAAAATTAGCGGAGCGTTTCGCTGGAATGTATGTAAACTGATTTCAAAAGCCGCTTACCAAAAAATCGTTGCCAATAGCGGTCACCAGTACAGAGATTTGACATTCTTTGCTTGCCTCTTCGCCTTGGTATCGGAGCCGAGGCCTTAAGCATTCTTGATAATAAATTGTAGCTGCAGTTTAAATATTCGTTTTTTTTTTCTCTGCGGAATTAACGATCGCTGCAGATCGGTAGGCTGGGTGCAATTTAGAACAAATGTTTGCAGAAAAAAAAAATGTGTAATAAATATCGTGAAAGAATCTTATTTTTACATAAAAAAACACTCTTAAAATATTTTTGTACATTATTTTGATATTTTTATTCTAGGAGCATTGTGTTACATTGGACGCCTAACAAATTTGCAAAAAAATGGCAATGCGAAAAAATGTAGGGCGGGGTCTAATCTAAAACATAAAAAACTACATAAGATATTAGCTGACCAATTAGACCTTTATAGTTATATTTCTTTAATCTGAACTAGCTTTTTGTCCCTGTGTGCTCTACCTCGTTAACCATCTTATAATTTGTTTGGATTTTTTTTACTATCCAGTACAAGCCTACTTCCCTTTTATATCTAATTAGGTAATAGATTTGATGTCTACCAAGATACAGCAATTTTCTTTCTGTATTTATTTTTAAATTAAATAAAATACAAATCAAAATGTTTTGCAATTTTAGTTATAATAATACAAAAACGAAAAATGACATTTTCTAGGGTAAAACATAAGAGAAACAACTTACCTACTTAACTTAACATTACTAGGTTACAAAAACTGAACTAATTACTTTTTTTGTTTTTTTATGTCTATATCAAAAATAACTTGTAATAACAAAATTCATACTTAGTCAGTGGCGTAGCTAGGTCGGCAGGGTTCTGGGGCAAAAAACTTAGAAGTGGGACCTAATCCCAAGAAAACTAATAACAAAAAAAAGGTCTTCACGTCTTATTTGCACATTACCGAGGCCCGAAAAAAAATGTTTTACCTTACTTCACCCGCATTCAGACATTTTCTTCTCACTGCTAATCTGGGGGCCCCTTTTAACTCCAAGGGCCCGCTGAGCTTGGGAGCCCCGCAGCACTGCCCGCCCTAGCCCCCTAGTAGCTACGGCACTGATCTCAATTCAGAATCCTTACATTATACAATCTACATATAAAATACAGTTTTCTTCTATTCTATTTTATTACGTATTATTAACTTTTTTGACTGATTATTTAACATTTTTGTATGAAGTTTTACACAAAAACTGACCCCTTGTTGAGTGGCTCAAACCAAACTGTGGTGGAAACAACTTTAATTTATGTTTTTGTATTTTATTACCCACCAAAACCATATATTATAATATTATAAATGAATAATGCAAAAATGAGTAAGAGAGACATTATATTTTGCAAGTAAACTAATTTATCCTGTTGATGTCTACCCTAAGATTTTTTATCAGGTTTTAATAACACGTGAATATTTTATATACATCAGTGCATTTCTTTATTGCCCCCACTTTATTTTTTGAACTGAATAATTTAAAAAGTAAAATTTTGGAATATAAAGTTGATGCTTATATACTATATTTTAAAGTAAAATTAACAGATGCAAATTTCAGGATGGCGCCTGCGCGCCATACCGAAAAAAAAATCAAATGGAATCATCATTTTTAAAGCTCCTGACGAGTACTTTATAACCCTAGAATATAAAATTACCCTAAATACGTGATTTCGATAGCCATATTTCAAACTAATAATGTTAGATGTATCTAATGTGGTATTTTCTTAAAGGTCTTTTAATGGTCATACTGGTGATAATATACAGGATGATGGGACAACAAAAATACTTATCTTTTTAATTTTAATTTTTATTTTTAATGTATATTATATATCACTATTAAAAAAGATTTTGAAACTTTATGAAAATACCACATCTAACTTTATTAGTTTCTGAAATATGGCCATCCAACCAGGTATTTAGGTTATTTTTAAAGTACCGACATTTTGTGGTAGATAAAGGTATTAGGCTTTGTTCGTGAGAAAAATTAAACTATAGTCGGCGCCAGCAGGATATTATAATTTAGTCAGGTGACCGGTTCCCAACCGATTACCTGACGTATTTTTAAATCCGCCTTGGCGCTGACTGGTGTGATTTTCTGCGAACGAACTTATGACTTCATATTTTAGAGTTATAAAGTGCCCGACTACCTGTCAGTAACTTTAAAATGATGTGTCACAAGATCCCCTTTCCATTTAATTTTTTTCACAAAATGGCGCCATCTTGAAATTTACATCAAAAACTAAAAACTAAACTCTTATCATTCTAAAACTGTAGACATTTACAGGAGTCCCATTTAAAATTTAAAATAATATATAGGTATCAATCGAAAATGCGTTATCTTTTATAACAAAAATTAAAGTATTGTGATCTGCTTAAAAAAATCATGTTAAGATGTTTTTACAAAATAAAAGAATGATAGAAGAAAACGAAAACAAATTAAAAACCCTCTACCGAGTAAGCGACGCAGATAGCAAATACCGTATTCACCAGTATGTTTTGCTTGAAATTTGAGCTTCGGGCTAACGGGGTCGGTTTTTCTGTGAGACGTACGAAATCATGGGTTTCTCATAAAAGCTTCAAATTTGGCCCACCCTCTATGTACAGGGTATCTGGATTTCGTTGCAATTGCAGGGTATCTTGTTATTATTAGAGATAGAGACTTGCGGTTAACTGTTTACTTTTAACAAAACGAAAGATGACACTGAAAGATATTTCATGGCCCGTTTCCTGTTTTTGACATATAGGGCGAATTTTTTCCATTTTGGGACCCTCCGCGTTTTTCAGTTTAACAACTTTAAAATTGATATCAGTAGATATTTTTACGTATAATCCAGTGGTGTAGTTAGATTTTTAAAAATACATATTTTTTCCGTTATATGAACCAAACATGTGATTTTTTCTTATTGAACACCCTGTATATTTTTTAATCATAAAGTTTTATGGCCGATGAGAGCTTTTAAAAACATATAATACCTAATAGTTATTTTTTTATTTTTGAGCCTAAATTAACGTCTTTTAATTTTTAAAATTGAATTTCGCGTAGTAGGCGAAGATTATGGAGATTTAAATTATTTCATACTAAGGGCTAATTAGTGATTTTATTCTTTGTTTATGAGTTTATTATCATGGCCCTCCTATGCGGGAAACTCAATTTTAAAATTCTGGTAAGATGGCAAAACCAGTTATGTCATTTTTTTAGGAGGAGCGATATTTTTAACTTTGGTACGTCTGAAAAATCACAATTTTAGTAAAATATTTTTAACTCAGTATTAAACAGTTAGTTGCAAAATTTAAATATTTTCCTAAAATTGTGATTTTTCAGGACATACCTGAAAGGTAAAAATATCTCTCCTCCCTATAGTAAAAAAAATGACAACTGGTTTAGCCATCTTACCACAGAATTAAAAACATCAATTTAGGGCCCTAAAATGTTATTAGGTATTATATATTTTTGAAAAGCTCTCATTGGTCATAATTTAACGATTAAAAAATATACAGGGTGTTTCATAATAAAAATCACATGTTTGGTCTCATATCTCAAAAATATATATAAAAAATTAAAAATCAAACTACACCACTGCATTGTACGTAAAAATATATATACTAATAATAGTTTTTACTTTTGCTGCAAGTTAAAAGACAACTGAAATACGAGGGTGGTCTTAAATGGAAAAAAATAATTTCGACCTATAGGTCAAAAACGAAGAGGGTCATAAAAAGCTTTTAGTATCATAGTTTGGCTTGTTTATCAACGAGTAGCAAACAGTCTCGTGAAAACCACAAGTGTATATCTCCAATAATAACCAAGATACCCGCCAATTGCAACTGAAATGCGGACACCCTGTACATATAAAAATACTGCATGCACATATAAAGATACTATAATACATAAGTTTAAACCTCTAGCCACTTCAAAAGGTTACTAGACAATTTCTGTGACACAACACTAGTACGTATAGATTAGACAAAGAGTGCTTGCATTTTAACATTCCACAAAGGATAACTAATCGTGCTCGTTTTGTTTTTGCTTAAACCGTTTCTTTTCACGCATTGGCAAAAATTCCGCATTCAACCTCTTGAAGTGTCTAGACTGTATACGGTGCGTTTTTTAAAACTTCATAATGGCTATAATTTCTAAACCATGGCAAATATCAAAAATAAAAAATACCGTTTTATAGAACCAGGGGGGAATATAAATGATGTATTTTTCAAAACACCCCTATATCAACCCCTCAAAGCTGCACCCTAGTTACTTTAAAATTTTAAATGGCAACACCCCTTATGTGGTGCCCTCTCTGAAGCTTATAAAAATACTTTTGTTGGTTATAAAAAAGTTGGGGTAAAATCAAATACTACTAACTTCATACTTTGATTATTTATAAAGAATACCAGAAAATGTAACCAGTTATTAAAATTAATTTAAAAATTAATAATAAACTGAAATAATACTATTCCATGCAGATATAACCTGCCCTCATAAGAAGTTCTGGTTAGTTACTTGCACAAGCGCTTAACAATAGAAGACCAGTTGCTATTACTTTTTCTCTCGACAAAATTCAGAAAGAGAACTAGGTATCCAAGAAATTTTTATAGAGGCGGGTTAGCTCTACAGGGAGTATTTTAAATTTATTATTAAATTTTAATTAATTTAAAATTAGTTTAATTAAATATTGCCCGGTATTCTTTAATATGATAATAAGATATAATTTTTCTAAAATTTAAGGGTAGTATTTGATTTAACCCCAACTTTTATCACGACCAACGGAAAACATTTTTTATAAGCGTTTTAGAGAGGTGCCACATAAGGGCATGCTTGGAGTGACTGGGGGTGGAGCTTAAGGGAGTTAATAGGGGTGTTTTGAAAAATAAGTCATTTATATTCCCCCAAATTTTATAGAAACAATATATTTTTTTTTATATTTGCTTTGGTTTAGGAAAATATAGCCATGGTAAGTTTTAAAAACGCTCCTTGTAAGGTTATACAGAACTACGACTCTAAAAGTACGTTGCTAAACTAAAAGTCTTTAGTGATATTAAATTAAAAATAAAATACAAAAGGTTAAGTACTTGCAAAAAAATAACCGATAACATTTTAAGCATAAATCGTTATTGGTTAACACAGTATATTTATATTTTAATTTGGTATTTATTATTTTTTGTACTAGTGATAGGCTTTGTTATTTACACTGTATACAGGGTGCTTCAAAATGCAAAAACTAAAGGAAGTGATTCTTTGTTCAGAATAAATAACGAAAGTTTGTTGTTTTACCGTCGGATCAAAAATAACCGTCAGGAAGATATCACGGTATAAGGATGGCGGAAAAATATTGTTTATAATTTTATGTTGACAACGGAAAGGAATAGAATATAAAAATTTAACTTTTATAAAAAGACATTTTTTAAATATATGTCGATACCTATTTACATTTTTTAGAAATTGTAAAAGAGCTTGAAATAAACTATATACCATCATTATTTTTAATAAGTTTTAAAGAAAATATTGCCCAATAACTTTTACAAAAATAAATATTACCAGCTTGGTTGATTTAAACACTTTTATACGTCCGTATTTTTCTGAAACCTACCTATAATCATGGCATGTCAAGACGAAAACATTAAATAATAAAAAAATCTAAGTTGTCTGCTGTCATTTATTCGGGCCTTTATAATATTGTTTTATTTGACGTTATTCTGTATTTTAACACTTTAACTGCCATGTATATGGACACATTCTGATTTTAATCGTGCGTCATGCATGTGTTTACCAGTAGTGTAAAGTGACCACACGTCCCGATTTCGGCAGGACAGTTCCGCTTTTGAAGGACTGTCCCGCGTTCCGCCGAGTTTTGAAATGTCCTGATTTTGGTGTTTCTGGGTGTAAACAAAGAAAACAAAAGGTTTTCGAGAAGGTGAGAGTTGTTTTTTTGGCTCTTCAGAAATCTGGGAGATTAAAAATAAATTTTATTAATGAGTTGACCGATTTATTTTATTTATTGTTTCCCATTATATTTTTGGCTCTGTTCAAAAAAGTTTGGGATAAAATCGAATAATTTTCCATCTTATTTAATTTGTTTTCCATTTGTCCCGATTTCTATTATTAAAAATGTGGTCAATTTACTCTAGGGGACACAAGTTTTATGAACTTCTAGGCCCTGTGGCATGCGGCGGCCACAGTTGTGCGTTGATTTTAATGTACTATTATTCTGGTCTGGCGTACAACTGCACTTGTTAAATATGTCCCGTCGATTTTTGATTTTTATTATTTTATTATAAATTATATTATTTTTAGTGCTATGAAACTGATTTTTATCAAACACTGACGTGGCGCCGCAGACCCAGTACGACTTTTTCCAAGAAAAACTTTGGCAGTTAAAGTGTTAAATACAATATTCTATTAGTTTAGATAAAAATATATATGCATATTATTTTGTGAAGCAACGTATTTACAATAAACTACCCATTATTTTAAAGAAAGAATCACCTCCTTTTTCGCATTTGTTTTGTGATACCCTGTATATAAATAGTTTACAGCGTATGTACCTATTTAAAACTCTGTAGATGCGGTACTAAGTCGTAGTTTTGATAAAATATACATTAATATTATCATAATATGCTTTATATTTTCCATATTTATGTCATACTTGGGAAAAATTGGAAAAATTATGTTTTCTCCATATGAATTTGTACCATGACATTTAAACATAACGTTATTTTGAATAACATCAAACTCCTTCTATTAATACGCGTATGATTTTATCATTAAAATTTATGATTAGGTGATATAAATCACCATCAATAACCCAGTAGTTGTCAATGTATTTATTAATTTCACAGGAAATTGACAATACCCCATTAATGATGGATAATTCGCAAGCACTACTGTGTTCAATAAAATTTTCCAAAGAAATAATTTTTACTTTGCATGATGGACACATATATGATCTATTCTGACATAATGCTTTGTGCCCTATATAATTTAGGATCGATATTTTTTCTTCACATCTCGGCCAATCACATGAAACCAGCAAATTATCAATTTTGTCGAGTTGGGTAAATACTTGCATCGAATCACAACCACTACAAATATTGGTCAAGCATTTCTTGCAATAGAAATGATTTTTCGGACAGAAATACATGTCTGTCAGTGTGACTTTCTGACAGGAGTTACACTTAAAATTCAAAGAGAATTTTTTAATTTGATTTATTGCCGATTCGTAAAGTATATTTTGCTGTAATAACTTTTCCTCGCAAACAGTGGTTTGCTCCAAAAACTGTTGTTCTTTGGATTGCAATTCTTGCTTTAAATTTTCTAACTTCTCTTGAAAACCCGAAAGTTTATCAAACTGTTGCTTATACTCCAATTCCCTTTCAAGCAAGAACTGCCCCAAAAAATCTGACAGCACAGTTGGACACCAGGCCCGAATGTAGAAATAAGTTCGATCTATTTCTTTTTTCAAAGTAGGATGTATCACTTACATCCAACATACCATAGTCAGAGTGAAGATAATCAATATTTGAAGGATCATTAGGTTTAAAAAAATTTAACTCCAAACCTATTTACTAATGGCGAGAGAAATTTTGTTATATGTGATATTTGCACTGTAAACACTTCTTCCGTGGAATCAATAATCACAAGAAAAATATGATCATTTAATATATAGATCATTTTATTTTGGAAAACCTGGTTATTAAGAAAAATATAGATTTTTCCATCATATGTTACATTTTCCGGATGCAGTTTTAGGCAATGATTCAAAATTTGACTTAAGACTCCAGAAAACGAACGAAAGAAGCATTCTTGTTCTGGTGCAAAGCATGATTCTTCATGTTTTTCAGCTTTGGCTAAACTAACGACCTGATTGCATCCACTGTAATGATTTATGCATTTAAACAAAAATCTAAAAGTAATATACACAAGAATTAATATACAGTGCTTGTCCAAATTAAGGACCCCTCCTAACTTTTGAATTGCTTGGTATTTTTCATGAAAATTTGAGGACTAAGTAAGACGACATAACCAAATTTTAGATAAGAAATGAAAGATATAAATGTCAAACTGACAGCCAGGCGATATTTTGAAAAGAAAATAAATAGGGAGGTTTGTTGCACATCATTTTAAAGCTTTTGACGAGTGCTTTATAACCACAGAATATAAAGTTAATACCTTTATCTACTACAAAATGGCGGTACTTTGCATATTACCTAATGCCTCATTTAGATGGCCATATTTCCAAATTTAATAAAGTTAGTGGTATTAAAGCTCTTTAAGGATTTATTTAATGGTAATATTGGTAATAATATACAGGGCAGAACAAAAGTAAATATTTCTTGGTAATGACGCACCCTGTATTATTATATCACCATAAAAAAGATATCTAAAAGGCCTTTAAGAAAATACCACATTAAGTATACATTAATTAGTTTTGGAGATATGGCCATCCAAATCAGGTATATTCAGGTACTTTTCAAAGATATTTACTTTATATTCTGGGGTTATAAAGCACTTGTCAGGAGCTTTTAAAATGATGTGCAACAAGACCCCCTTCCCATAATTTTTTTCTTTTTTAAATGAGCCCAGCTGGTCAGTCTGACATTTATATCTGTAATTTCTTGAATTATATTTGGTTTATGTTGTCTTTTGTCTTACTAAAGTCCTCAAATTTTTATGAAAAATACCAAAAAATTTAAAGTTAGGACGGAGGGTCCCGTCTTTAAACTAAGCACTGTATTATTTATTTATGTATTAACATCATATTTCATTAATAATATTACAACTACCGGGGCTTTCTTAAAATCATTCTCCATTATCAAATGTTACAACTGTAACATTTCGATTTTTTTCAAGAAATATACCTGTGAAAGTTAGTATATGGATATTTAAAGATAATGATTTCATTTAAAATATATAATTTAGCAACATTAATCTTTAGGTAAAGACAAGGGAGATATAATAGGCAGTTGTAAATTGTCAGATTGACAGAGTCTTATCCTCAGTACACAATGTTGCTATACACTATGTTTAAAGATTAGACAGAAGCTTAAAATTAGTAAGGGGGCGTCCATAAATTACGTGAGACATTTTAGGGGGGAGGGGGTCGAGCAAAATCTTACCATATCTCACGAGGGGGAAGGGGGGTCTGTGAAAATCTCACGTAATTTTTGTATAGGTAGAAAAGAAAACAAAAATAAATTTTTGGGACAGTAGGCCTCCCCAGGAAAATGTGATGTATGTATTGTTGCTTTTTTGCTTTTTTGGATGGAGGACCTTTTTTCTGCTCTTCTATATTTTTGAAAAATTAAATCAACTTCGGTTCAAGAAATTGAGAGTTTTGTATTCCATCATAAATCTCACGTGAGATTAGATAGTGGGGGGTTAAAGAAAATCTCACCTAATCTCACCAAGGGGAGGGGGGTCCAAAATATGGAAAAACATCTCACGTAATTTATGGACGCCCCCTAACTGTGCATAAGAAAGATTCTTATTTAATCTAAAAAGTTACTTTCTATAATATGAGAAAGTAAAAAATGTAGCTATACAAAATTATAAAATAAAAATGCAGTTTACTTTGCATATTAGCTTTTGGAATTTTACCTATAGTCAAATCCAATAGTGTATGAGGAGGGCAGTCCGCCCCGGGCCCCACTTAGAGAGGGCCCCAAATGGGGGTAAGGACCTTTTTTTTCTAACTAGAAAAATATATCATATTATGTTGTAATGGATGACTGATTTTGGAGATGAGGGCCTTTTTTTTGCTTTGTCAAAAATTTATTTCAAAAAAAAAAAATTGATTTACCAAAAGGGGCCCCAACTTTGCTCTCCACTCGGGCAACCGATACCTCTAGGTACGCCCCTGATCAAATCAAAAGAAAAATAATCAAATAAACTTACCCTTGTGCAATTATGTTATATGTAGACTTGGTATATATTTTGTCTACAGGGATACACTTATGTGAATTCAACTCCTGATTTAAACATCTACCGCATATTATCCCTAATTTATTAACAGCTGTATCAGTCACTGACAGATACTTAAAACATTCCTGGCAGACTTGCCTTTTTAAAATGTTCTCAGGTAGAACTGGATGGTTTGCCATTTCCATTTTTTAACCTAAATAAATAAATAAATGATAAATAAAAAATATATACAGGGTTATTTTTAAGTTGGTACTTTCCTTTTAACACTGTTTAGAATGCAAGAAAATAGGATTTTTTTAGATAACATTATGTCCGAAAATGCTTTGTTTTCCGGTATACAGGGTGTTGTGTTTTAAGAAAAAATCCCTTTTTATCATAACTTTCTTACCATATTTCCACAAAAGTTGGTACATTTTTTTGATCATTACATTACATGTTTTGCTGTAAAAGGTTTTTTAAAAATTTACCAGTGTCGTTTGAACAAGAATTGTATTGATTTTTTTTCAAGAAAAAAACAGTATGCCACTGCTTTTTCTTCAAATAAATATTATTTTGCAAATAATTATTTACTTTGGTGATAATTTGGTTTGCTATTATTTTCGTAATGCTGCCTCCAGACGTGCAACAATTCGCCGCGCCGAATAGCGCGCCAAAAAGCTCCACATAGAGCGGACGTGGACGTAGACGGATTTCACGTCGTTCAAGGGCTTGGAGAATGATTTTTTAAACGAAAACCATTTTTGCAGTGGCGTACTATTTTTTCTTGAACAAAATTTCATAAAAATCTCGTTTGAACCTCCGCCACCGGTAAAAAAAATTACAGCAAAAAATGTAATGTAATGATCAAATGAAGTGAACCAAATTTTGTGATAATATCTGGAGTGGTAAGAAAGTTATTGCTATATTTTTCGTTTATTTAATTTTTATTGTTACAATTTACAACGTTACATGGTTTACATGATATTAATATATGTTCACGTTCACCAATTGTCAGTACGGTGCTATACTAATTTCTTAAACTACATTCTATTTACAATGTAACGAACCAACGGGACCGAGCGGGAAACCAACTGATTTGAACTGAATGCCTTTTTCATCAGGTTAATCTTACGCGCATGTGCGCAGTAAAACCCTCCGCAGTTTTCCACCCATGCGGCGTTGCCACATGGGACACAACAGTTATGACAAAAAAAACATGTTTTTCTTAAAACCTTAACACCCTGTATATCGGAAACGAGTCATTTTCGGACATAATTTTAACTAAAAAACTATTTTCTCGCTATACAGTGTTAAAAGGAAAGTAATAATTTAAAAACAACCCTTAATAATAGTCTAAAAATATACAGGTGTCTCTAAAAGGTGTGAACACAATGCTACCATAGACTACGTCAAAAGTTTTTATTTTATTTAAGCTATTTTTGAATATTTTATTTATTATTTATTTTTTTTCACAAAATGCTGTATAAGGGTTTTTTTAAACATTATGAATCAAATGCTGCTCATATTTTTGCTGTTAAATGTAGAGGGCGCCACCTGCAGTCCTTTGCTTTTGTTCAAAGTGTCATTACTTTTTTGCCTCGGCCGGTATATTATGATTTTAGTAGGTAATTTTTATTCTCCCATATTTTTTGCACACAAAAGGTATACTTGAAAAATATCGCTACGAACAACCTATTCTGATATTTTGATTAAAAGATATTTCACATAAAACATTTCCACTCCTTTACGCTCTATTTACACCACCCAGGTTTTTTTAAAAGGTCTGTACAAATTAATGCTACAATTTTCTTAAGCAAAAATACAATGATTTAACGACCCAATTTGCCTTAGTCGAAAAATTGATTGTATGTGCAAGGCAAAAATCAGGGATTCCTGCAAACCTTTCTTTATTTCACATAAAATTTTAACACTTACTGGTTTGTATATCCTTCAAGCTGCCTGTCTTATGTGCAAAAAGTTTGGACACACTGAAACTTTAGGTAATTCTTAAATACCAGACAAACAGGAAATTTGCCATTGACATTCGATTCAAATTAAAAATTCAATATTTTATAATGCAAAAAAGATATTTTACCATTTGCCTGGTGAAGTAACGTTAATACGGCCATATAAAAAATTTAGGAAAGCAGTTAAATCTTTGTTGCTACCAAGAGCCTACCATTCATTGCCAGAATATTTTAATGACCGTTTTTAAAGTTTATGTTTGGTACTTAGTTCTGTCCTTGTATGAAATTTTAATTAATATTACCGTTTTTAACCTTTTAATTTCTTTTATATTTTTAAACTCTATTTCTGTGATAATGCTTATAGTATACAGTCTTATATGGAAATTTCTAGACCTAATATTACAATTTTTGTTTTATATAGGATAGATGTACCATTTGTAGCCACTTTAAGATTTATAGGTAAATAATAAATATTTAGTTCTTATTATGGTCTTATGTAGTATATTTAAAGGATTTTTAATATCTTGGCACATTGTGAACAGTTTTCACTACTCGTAAAAAAGTTTAACAAATAATTACAAACATATATCGGATGCGTGTTGTACCCAGGCAATTTTCATTATTTCATATAAGAATCTGCAGAATACACTGGTAAATAAATTTTTGATTTTTGTTAAAAGTCATAATATTCTTTTAATGTTTTTATTATGTACTACTTAAGTAACCTACTAGGAAGTAAAAATAAAATAAATATACCAAAAATAAACCAAAAATATAAAAACAGGACATAGCCACAAATGGAACAGGAAAACTATGGAAGTACCATTTTGTGGCCATGTTATGCCACAAATGGCATATGAAATCCATTTGTGGCCATAGTACTCTTATTAATTCATTAATATGGTGGATTATTCACAAGTATACAGGGTGATTCTTAACCCACATGCATACACTTCGGAAAATTATTGCTTGGGACAAACAATGATTTGTAAAGAAAATAAAAGTTGGTACTTAATAGTATATTTTCTGCTCTAGTTGAGTCACATCTTCGGTATGGTATATGTTTCTGGGGCGCATGCGCGTGAGTTACCAGTTTAATGGTCTTTTTATGTTGCAGAAGAGAGCATTGAGATTTATGTGTGTAAGACTGGGCGTCAGGAGATCTTGTAGACCTCTTTTTGGCCAAAAATCTTAACTTTACCATGTATTCTCATTCTAGAAACAGTGTGTTTGGTCCAAAGAAATATAGGGATGAAATTTCTGCGGAATCTGCTTATCCCACTCGTAGATAGTCGAGTGGCTTCTCTTCCCATACCCTCCTCAACATTGGTAAAAAGATCTATCGTTTATAATGGCAAAAATTGTTTAACCACCTTCCATCACGTGTTCGCCAAATTACTTGTGAAAAAAGATTTAGGAGGGAGGTAAAGCGTCTGCTCATTGCTGGAGCCTACTATTCGCAAAAATGAATTTTTAAATGGTAGGTTTGTGCAGACGGCTTGCTGACTCTAATTCATTTCTGTTTTTATTTTAATTACTATTTTTTTTCTACCATTGTTAATATTGGACATTTTTATATTATTTGCAGTTTAGTTCAATTTGTAACTTGGTCTGTCTCACTTCTCTGTTTTTCCTCTAAAGTTTGTTATATCGTTTTGTTTTATTTGTTTTGACGTTTGTCAATCGTATAAATCTTTTGGAAGTGGTGTGAAAAAGGGAGAAAGAATGGCCCCTATTTTGACATGTTTGTTGTTGTGCTACTTTATGCGCGTTCCTGACAATGAAAAAATGTTTTTAGTTTTAAGTTTTTTTAGTTTTAAGATGCTTTGTTCATGAGAATTGTGAAGTACATGAAAATCTTGTTGCGATTCACTAACTTCCACACTAGTGCGGAAAAAGTAGTAAGGCATAGTGTACTTCTGCACTAGTGCAAAAGGTATTATTTTCCGCATTAGTGCCGAAAAGTGCTGCTTTCCACATGCTAGTAAAAAAAATATTTTTAGTTAGGAAAATATTGAATTATTTCAAATAAAGAAAGACGGAATTCACAAACGAATAATGACTAATATACAAAAACCGAAGTAGTTACCTTAATTTTGTGTCAGAAATTATTTGTTTTCTGTAGTTTTGTCAATTTAGCTAGGCACTTTTAACTTCTTGGGTATTAAGGGACAAACTGAGAAATCATGGTTTTAGAGATTTTGCATATTGTTATTACCATAAATATATTTCAAGAAACTAAGAACTTATACTTTACATTTAATATGTCCATCTCTAATAGTTCCAAAATATACTCATTAAGTCATACTTCCTTTAAGGATACTTTAATTCATCACAAAAAGTTGGGAAATTGCTTAGTGGTCACAAAATGGTACATCCACCATTTTAGTTTTATTATTTTATTTATATGTAGGTACATATATATCATTATATGTTATTTTTAAATTAGATGTTTGTTTGCTTTTTTATGTCCTTGTTTGTTTTTATTATTATTATTATTTTACTACAAATGACTTAGTATTAGATACTAGATTTTATTGATTAAAGCTTTGTTAACAAGAGTTTTTCTTATCAACAATAAAATAAAGCATATTTTGACTTTGATATATATTGGTATGGAATAAAATTTTAAATCCTAAATTTCTTAAAAAACGGTTGCTTGTAGTAGCATTTATCAAGTATACCTTTTTTGTGCAAAAGTATACCTAAAAGAATAAATATTTTGTACTAAAGTTATAATATACCAAGGCAAAAAAAAAAATGACACTTTGAACCTAAACACAGAACTGCATATGGTATCTCTCCATTTTACTACAAAAAACATTAGCATATTTCGATTCCCCACTCACTTTAATACTAAATTTTGTGGAAAAATGTTTTATAATAAATAAAAATGTTTAAAAATATCTAAAATAAAATAAAGATTTGACACCCTGTATCTTTCTGTTGTATTTTTGGTCTAAGGAATTTGTGGTAGACTCCATAATAAAAATGCCATGTCGTTCATCACTTCTGTCTCACTTTCAATTATTCTCCGTTTTGTTGCTCGCACACTTTTTTAAACGACGCGTTTAGACGCTTGTTGCTTTTTACAATTGAATTGATCTTTAGCATTTTGTACAGACGTTTTAGAAACACCCTGTATATATTTTTATTATTATAATGCAAAATAATTATTTTAAGCGGCCCACAGACGATGAATATTACTGCGCAATATTTCATATTGTACAAAATAAACTGACTTTTTTGGTTTATATTGAGGGGTTCTACAATATATTGTGTAAATCAAAAACAGTTTGATTTTTATTGTGATATAGTAATGTATTGTTTCGTGTCTAGATAATATTGTGTTTTAAAAACAATTAAACAGTTAACTATGGGTTCAAAAGCAATAGAAGAAAAAATAGGCAAATTACCTTATTTAAAAGTTTTAGTAAATCACAGATCTCACAAAATTTTATGATATCTCTGTAAATAAATGCATGGTGAAGAGGTAGAGATAACCTTGACTGAGTTTTTAAATGTATATGAAATAACTTGCTTTTTTAATCGATTGTTGAAAGAAAATAATTATTAAAAAACCTACCTAGTTCTAATTACTGATCTGTATATAAATACCCATAAACAACTTCTTTTTATTTTGAATTATGGACTTATGGGATTTTCTTAAAATCCCTTAATAACACAGAACAGAAAACAATTTACATCTTATTGCTTTACGGCATTTAAAAGAACCACGAGGTATAAAAAAGAATTTACTATATTACCTCAGATTGTTATTCTGGGCTAGTACTACGGGATTACTACTACCAAGGAATACTGGGAATACTGACTAATCGACTACTACGCTTTTACTTGTGCTGTTTACCACAAGACTTTACTCTTTTTAGATTTTCTGTATTGTTGCTGTTTACACAGTTTTTGTTCTTTGGTATTTCCCCCAAGCTCCCAGGTAAAGCTTAGTTCATATACTTGCGAAATGCGATTGGCAAAAACGTAGCCCTGGATATTAACCGGCTACATGAGAGCGGTTTCGCTGGCGGATGATAATTCAGCGTTGTGACTGTTAGTGCAAATTTAAAATGCTTTTCATGTCAATCACAACGCTGAATTATTATCCGCGAGCAGAAAACCGCTCTCATGGACGGCCGGCTTTATTCTTTAAATCATTGGTTCTGATTGATCAATTTCTATAACGAAACATTCGAAAGTCGTTAGACATTGACCAATCAGCAATCAGAACAGACAGGTATATGAATCCAGCTTAACTGAAAATAATTGTATATCACCAATTTTTCCCCCACAAATTAGTAAACTATGGTTATTTCCACCACAAAGTAATTTATGCCCATTTTCACCAACTGAGGGAATCCTTAGAGCTAGGTATTTATTTTCTACCTAGCGCTCCTAACGCTAAGAATGCCCTAAAAACTTTGGTGGAAATGGGCATTAATCTGTGATTTCCACATTATCGTTTGAGCATATAGCCACTAGAGGCAACCGTGCGAACAGAAAGAAAATAGAGGCACAGCACCTTTTTTTTCTCATTTTCTGTATTAATTGGTCAATTAAGCAGTTAACAAAGAGAAAGGTACTAGATTTAATTCTTGTTTTTCTGACACGCTGTTTGCATGATCTACGATCCCGCATGATGATCCAGCGGTTTGTATTATTTTTTTACAGTATGGTCCTGTAAAGTCTAGCGTATTCCTTTTTACCTTGTAGAACCGTTCTGAACCTGTTGATCTGTTCTCTGAACTGTCAATAAAGTGTCAAGAACGGCTCTACAACATGAAAAATGTCGTAAATTTTAAAAAAGGAATACTTATGGTCGTTCCGGGCAAGGCTCTGGAGCATAAAAGGAACACAGTTCATATAATGGGTTTTTTGGCAAAGTCGGTCTATATAGGGCCGCGACATTCGGCCATAAAGCTGTTTTTGACATGTTATGGTCGTCACATCTTCCATTTTTTGGCCATGCTGAAATTCAGTGCCGGAGATATACAGTTTATTGTATTAGTAGAACAACCGTTTACACAACAGTTTTTAATTGTTATTAAGTTGTAAATTTCTTTTTACTTTACATTTGGAATTACATCTTTCAACAAATATCACTTCCAAAACAATGCCAAATGAAATGCGCAAATTCTGCCACTGGATTGATCATCAGCTTGGATTTTACCCAGTCTCGCCAATTTTTCTCCGAGAAGTGCTCTCTTCCTTGCGTCCCCTGACCTCGAACCTCCTAAAAGCCTAAAAGTTGAGGATATGTCGCAAAACTGGCAAATATAAACTGACCTTGTGGTTTTTGGTTGGCAATTGTTGGTGATAAATTTTAAATGTCAAAAATGTGTTTGTTGATTCTTGCGTCAGCCGGTCGAGCCGGTCTTGAAAATTTCTTTAACCAATTTGTTATTTTGTCGTTCCTATAACTTATTTTCTACAACAGCGGTAAAACATCTACACACAATGAGCTGGGAACAAGAAAACAAACATTTTTAAATATGAGTGGTGAACAAAAAATTAAAGGCTGTGAATATGGCGTAACATTCCTACTTGGAAACAGTATGCTCAGGAAAAAGTGAATTTAGTAAAAATACCAATGTTTTTGAAGCAATAACAAAATTAATTAAACGAATAAAGGATAATAAGTTGCAGTTTTAGGGATGTTTTGTTGAAAATTTAATTAAATTTCTGTATTTAATGTAAAATAATCTCAGCATTCCATTTTAATATTTCAAAGAAAAAAAATTTATACCCTAAACTCGTTAAAAAGGCCCTAGCGGGAGCAAAACAAGACAATATAACTAGGGTTAATTTTTTTATTATTCAGCAAATATTTTTCTTTAAAACAAAGTTAAGTCTGCACCCTGTCAAGGCAATCCAAAACTATGAGCTCAATCAGTTAAGCTTCTCTCTTCCCTACATCCCTTACTTTTTACGCCGTACAAGAAAAGTGATTTACTTCAAAAGGTGCAGAATTCTAATAGCAATACCGTGTAATATTGTTTTTAGCTTATACTGGGTGATTTCTAAGAACATATTTTTATTCACGACTCTAGCTGTTACGCTCCTAGCGGTATAGTTAGAAACATGAAAATTATTTCCAGCAGCTTTGAATACCTTCCTAAGAGGATTTTTTTTCCCATCCACTCTAATTAAATATCCAGATATTACTTACCGTGAAAAAACTTGAAGCCATATATAAAAAAGTGTGTTTATGTTTTTCAAAGAACAAATCCCTTCCAACTTACTTTTCTTCAGAAATTTGAAAAAACCAATGGAAATTTTTCAATGAGCTGTTAACTAGAGGTGTACAACATGGTACATAAAACATAGTTAGAATTAGAAGCAAATTCAAAAATAAAAGTAATCATTTCTTTTTAAAATTGAGTTTATGGTCATCAGCTATTTTTGAGCCATTTTATTTACATAAGTTTTCCATAAAAAATGGTTGACATGTCCTAGCGTTTTACGAACAATCCTTAAAATTTTGCTATGTATGTTTCAAACTATGCTTTTCATGTTTGAAAGAAATTAATGGTAACTTCCCGATAACTGTAAACTTTAGGTACGGGATAAGATATATAAAACAGTTAGGCCCAGTTGGCGCACAAAGCAGGTTTAAACTCCGGTTTTTCTGAATTGAGGTTGGCAGCCTTGTGAACTTGTCGCAAATCTCAATATTGCTGTCATTGCAAAGGAATTGAGGAAATTGAGATTTTACGGAAAGTCTGAAGGCCTGACCTCAGTTCAGTAGAACTGAATTTAAACCTGCTTTGTGCAACTGGGCCTTAAGAGTTTAATGTAAGATCAAAGGTACGTAAACTTTATTGTTTCCATTTAAAAAATAAAGTTAATGCTTATCAATTCATTTTTAGGTGTACCCTAGGATACTGGACTTTACCTTGAAAAACACCACAATCCATGTGCTGAAATGGAGATCCATTACAATTATATAAAAATAATATTAGATTTGTGAAATCAACAACATTTTTGGAAAGTTTGTGTCCAAACAAAAGAAAATTTAGTACAAACCAATGTGTTTTAGTGACAGTTACACATTACAAAATTATCTTACTATTTACTATATTCTTTTACAATATAAAAGCATTTTTTGAGTAAAAAGCAAATTCACATCTTTTTGATAACGAGAACTAAGTTACTAAAAAGTAATGGCGGAATTTATGGTACATTGGTCTTTTGGTTTAGTTGAAACAAAAAAATAATTTCAGGTTTGAGAAAGAAGTGAAATTGTTAAAAAACAAAAAACCTTATGTAGTGTAGTTAAATGGAGTACTTTTATCTTACATGATAAGAATAAAGAAACATATTTTTTGATGGTCCTAAAAAAATATATTTGTATAACCCTGCCCTTGTTTCCAAAAAAAATTTAAGAGGCTGGTTGAAAAACTAAAAATAAGAAGTAAGAATGTGGACGAGATGGATGGCACCAGCTATGTGGAATCGAGAGATTTTCTGTGGACTTTGTGCGACCAAATTCCTACTGTCAGTGCCGGATTAACATTTTGTATAAAATACACACATAATGCATTTTAAACACCCTTAGGCCTCTAACACGGTACATAAGCGTAAGCGGCCAGCGTAGAGAGGCAAATGTGCAAGCGCTGTCTTTGATCTTTATGCGAGAATAGAAGAACTTGTTTTTTTAATCAGCCGGCGGCAATATCGTTCCTGAGCAGCAAAAAGCCCTGCCGCTGGCTGCCAGAAAGGAACAAATACTATCCGCGGGCGTTTTTAAGGCATACACTGTTTTAAGGACGGCTGTTTACCACAAAATATTTATTTTTATTGTTATTTGTTTATTGATTGATTACGGACAGACCCCAATTACAGTTTCTATGACCTCAACTTATATACTAAATAAACTAAATACATAATACATCTTACATGAAAATAGAAAAACATGCTAACATTTAGAAAATAACCAACATCAAACGATATAACAATTTCAAAGTTATACATAAAAAGCCGCGTCAGTGATAAAAGCGTCATACACACATCACAGATCAAGTAATCTCATTTGATGTTTGAACCGCAGCAATGAAGAATTAAAAAAATCGACATCAAGCTCGTTTGCACCTCTAATGATTCTCTCTCGACCGGAGAATGCCTTCCATAATTGCACCTTCTAAAATTTGGAGCAAACATAAGACGGTGTCGAGTATTACGAGGTGGAACAAAGAGGCCAAATTTATCAAGCAGTTCGGACAATTGACATTAAAATTTAATATTTTGAATAGGAAGGTTTGATCATTAAAATATCGTCTAGTTTTAAGAGTGTCCATACCCACCATTGTCCTCACTTCAAAAGAGTGTGTTCCCGAATTGGAATGTTAAGCTTATATGCTGCATATCTCAAAAATTTGTTTTGCACCTTTTCCAAGGCATACACATGGTTTTCGTATGTAGGAGACCATACAACTGATGCATATTCGAGTATTGATCTGACTAAGGACGTATACAAACACTTGACTGCTAAGAGCCCCTTAAACTCACGAGTGACCCTGCAAACAAATCCCAACATTTTTAGTGCCTTGTTTATGATATGGTCAAAGTGCAGCTGGAAAGTCATACTTCATCAATATGACACCGAGATCGTTCATGGATGCAACACTCTCAAGCTGAGCGGCTCCGATGGAATATTGTGTTTGTATTGGGTTAAGAGTTCTATAAAACGACAATGACCTGCATTTACTTATATTAAGGTCTAGATTATTTCTGAAGCACCAATTGGATATTGCATCTAGATCTGTTTGTACCTTTTTGTTGATCTGAAGGTGATTTTATAGTTGTGAAAATTTTCATATCATCAGCGAATAATAAAAAGTTACAGTGTTTTATAACAGATTGAATATCATTAATAAAAATATTAAAAAGGAACGGTCCCAGATGACTTCCCTGAGGTACGCCAGAAGTCGCCGAGAATACTCCCGAATGTGATCCCTTCACGGTGACAATCTGTGTTCTACCATGTAAATAACTCCTGGAGCCACTCAAGCAAGGTATGTACCATTAATTCCAAAAGCCCTCCTACAGCTTTTCACAGAGCAAAACGTGGTCAACCCTGTCAAACGCCTTTGAAAAGTCAGTGTAGACTGCGTCGACCTGACATCAGCTCTCAGGGGGTCCAGTATATACTGAACGAAAACCAGCAGATTTGTCTGTGTCGACTTCCCCCAAACAAATCCATGTTGCCCGTCCACCAAAGCACGCATCACTCTACCTTTAATGTGATCACACGATATCCTCGAAAAGCTTTGGAATCGCACTAAGATCTGCTTATTGGTCTATAATTTGCTATATTTGCTTTATCCCCACTCTTATGAATTGGAGTAATATAACTACTTTTCCAACTGATTCGGGAAAAACACCCTTCCTGAGGGATAGAGCAAAAAGCATATAAATCGGCCTTGCCAGAGAATATCTACACTCCTTCAACAATCGTGGGGCAATGCCGTCCGGTCCCGGCCCTTTAGCAACATCCAAACCAGACAGTTTACAAAAAACATCCTCTACACTTACTTTACACCATTGAGATCGACAGTTCGTGTATTTTCAAATTGAGTAATATTGATCATTGAATCCTTCTTATATACAGAGCTAAAATGCTTGGCAAATAGTTCGGCTATCTTACTACTATCGTCGCCACCCACATTTCAAGGTACATGTAATGAGGTAGGCCATAATCTTTTTATTGGAGTTAATAAAAGTCAAAAAGACCGAATATCATCAGGTATAGCGTCCTCCTGATATCGTAGTCGTTACCGGCAACATAAAGAGAATTGAAACTTTCCGATCGACCTCACGCTCTGTATCGTGACCGAGACCTTACCCATCTGGTAAATAACTGTTTTCAAAATAAATAATCATCATTTCTATAAGACCACATGCACATAATACATTTTGCGGATCAGCTTATCCATGTGCTAGCCCACATGGTCTTTTTGCTCTCTATAGCAAGGGTCCCTACATAACGCGTGATGCCCTAAGCAACTCTGGCAGTGCAGTGCAAATTTTTATATTCACGCAAAAGAGTTCTATTGTCGAGCAATAAATGTGAGTGTTCAATGAATTTGTCCGCACTCTAAGCGATCAATTTTCGTATTCACGGTGCTGATACTACACTCGGAGAATTCGAGATTTTTGGAACCGTTGTTTTTGGCAGTGTCTCAGAAGGAAACTGAACGTCCTAAGCTAAAAACTATAATATTGTTTTTTTTTCGGGTGCTAGTTGATTTTTATGTGACATAATTAATATTTCTTAGAAAGAAAAACAATGGGTAGTGAATTAGGAGACTGCAAATAAATAATAAAATAAAAAACAATAAAAGGTACAGAAACTTTATTTGTGAGGTTAAATTTGGTGGCAGATCGGAAAGATCAAGTTCACCCTAAAGTCCTATTCATGCGAAACTTTAACTGGGCTTGGTGACAATACGCATTTATTCGTTTTGCTCTTGCTCTTACAAAAGCAACCTGGCACCGAGTTGGTTCGAATTTTAATTAAACTAGTGCAGAGCGAAATTAGAATTGCTTGCTCCAAGTTCCTGTTTTATGAATTTACTATTAGTTTGCAATTAGTAGGATAATCTGGAACTGCTTATTGCTCATCATAAGAGTCGTGTCTCTCCAAAAGGTTTATATAACATTTTTGCTAATATCCGTGAAAAGGAGACAATCTTAAGCAAAGACAGAACAAGATTACAAATTATCACGAAAGGTTTCAATGCAGGCGTTCTTTGTTTATCATGTCTACGTGCTATTGCTCAACTCACAGAAACTTAATTGAAAGGATCGAGCTGGCACGACGTGAATTCTGGCCAATATTAATTACACACTTATTGGACATTTTTTTTTAATTCTAGGTTGATGCAATTGTTAATGCAGCAAATGAGACCCTTCTTGGCGGTGGAGGTGTAGATGGCGCTATACACCGTGCTGCCGGTAAATCGCTAAAGCTTGAATGTCAAACTCTAGGAGGTTGTCCCACTGGTGAAGCTAAAATAACTGGAGGATACAAATTACCATCTAAATGTAAGGCAAAGCTCCAGGGCTTTCTCTATCATCTTTTATATCATTATTTGCTTATAACACAACAATTAAATTTTTGTACAGGGTATTCTCTTTAACTAACGCCATAAAAGTAGCATTTTTAAATGGAACACCTTATTTATTAAAACATTTTTAAATTATATGGTCAATTCTAAGTGTTATCGTCGGTATAAAGGTAAACGTCACTAAGTAGCATTTTTCTTAAAAATGAGTTAAGCATACCCAAGTTACTTGTTGTAATAGTTCTATCATATAAATAACTCAAAACTGCCATGTTTGACTTCTAAAGCCCTTAAGTAAAATATTAAATTTCACTAAGTGCAAGAAAAACTTTTGTGGGAACGGTAAAACTCCCTAAGCAACTTAAATCGTAAATACATAAATATTCCGTATGTGTCACTTGGTGAGTTTTTTTGTGATGATTGGTGATGTATTAAGTAAATCCATTAATTTAGTTTTAAGTTTAGTGATATTACAATTATTTCTAGTGTTTTTATGTGCAGTTATATTACCATATTTATGCACTATACTGTAAAATTACTGAGTTATAAAAGTGGTAAAATTCACTAAGCACGAAAACTGTTATTTCTGACAATCTTTGGATTTTTTTTTGTAAAGTTAGAGGCTATTATTAATAGAATCCATTACTTTTCTTTTGATAGCAAGATAAAACATGATAGCAAAGGCTTTTTTTTAAGCAAATTTTATATAAAATTGGTGATATCTCCAAAACATAAAATTGTTACTTAGCTAGTTTTACCTTTAAATAAGTATATCAATATAAAATACAGGTAATGTACCTACATATTAGTAGATTTTATTTTAGTTTTTTATAATTTTCTTTTGCTTTACTGGAATTTTTTTGACACTTGTAAAATAGCGTAACTTTTAGTTCTTTTTTTATCTAAAGAATCATTTTTTGTGAAGAAGAAATATAAAATCAAAAAATTAACAAATAGATAAAAATTTCAATGACTTTAAAGTATTGGGTGATCATCTGAATTACCTTGATTTTTTATTGGTATATTTAATTAATTAATATAAGCCAACAAAATATGACTGCTTAAGGGTCAATAACTCAAAAACAGGAAAAGATAGCCTTCTAGTACCCTCTTCGAAAAATACTTAAAATTGACCATGTAATCCAAAAATGTTATAGTAATTAGGGTGTTCCATTAAAAAAATAAACATTATTTATGATGTACATCTTTTGTTTTTTTATTACGAATTTCAAATTTTCCGAGCCAAACTACATCGATTGGCTATCTTAAATTTCTTAAAAATAAGGAAAAACTCAAAAATAAGCAATTTTTTCTCTTAAATAAAGTGTCCTGTACATACTTATCTCACTTTAAGAATTATCTTTTCATGCAATGTTTAACACATTCTCTTTACTATTTTTAGATGTTATTCATACTGTTGGACCTGTTGGTGAAAAGCCATCTTTACTTAAAAATTGCTATATCAATAGTCTGAAAATAGCTACATCAAATAACCTCCGAACTATCGCTTTTCCATGCATATCCACAGGAATTTATGGATACCCCAATGAAGCTGCAGCACATGTAGCTTCATATGCAGTCAGAAAATATTTGGAAGAACATGGTGACACGATAGATAGAGTCTTATTCTGTCTCTTCTTAGAGATTGATAAGGTAGTTTATGAGGGAGTCTTGCAGTCATATTTTCCTGTAAAATTGGTAGATTAAGTCGATACTCTGTATCTATATTAGAATCTATACAGGTGATCATTCTTAAGTCAGCACTATTACTAGCTTCCTTATTATTGGAGATACAAAGTCGGTTAAATTAGTAAAGTTGTGGTACTTTTTCCGCTGATTAACGTGCTGCCAACCGAAAAACAATTGAACATCGGGTTTTTGATTTCTTACAAAAAATGTACCTTTTTAAATGGAACCCCTGTATATTACCATTTGAAGATCTATCAAAACGCTTTAAAAAGTTCACATGTGATATATCAAATTTTTAGTAGTTTCGGAAATAATGCCATCCCCGGGAATTTAATAGTAAACCGGCATTTTTAAAATAAAACACTCTGTATATTACATCACCATTAAATAGATATTTTAAAGAGCTTTAAGAAAATACCTCATTAGATATGTCCATCCCTTATAGTTTTGGAAATATGGCTATCCAAATCTAAAAAATAGTAGATATTTTAAAGTGTCTTTTTTATGTTCAACACTAAACTTAGTATTTATAGCTTAGAGCTGAAGATATGGGAATTTAACATAATGTTCAGATTTAAATGGCAATATTTTTGAAACTAAAAGAGGAAGACATATCCAATGTGGTATTTTCTTAAAGCACTTTAAAATATCTATTTAATGGTGATGTATGGATGGCCAATATGGCCATATTTCCGAAACTATTAAGAATTGGATATATCACATGTGGACTTTTTTAAAGCTCTTTGATAAATCCTTCAAATGGTGACATAATATATAGGGTGTTCCATTTAAAAAAAGCATGTTAATCAGCGAAAAAAGTACTACAACTTTACTAATTTAAACAACTTCGTATCTCCAATGATAAGGAAGTTAGCAATAGTGCCGACTTAAGAATAATCACCCTGTAGTTACTGGTTTTTATTTATAAATTATATATATAAATAAATAATAACACATTTAAATTATACATGTTTTAACTAGGGCTTGTTATTTGATAAAGAAAGCTTAGTAGATTTAATTCAGTTAATGCCAAAAACTATTATGTTTACTTTCAATTTTAAAGTGGTTTTAAGAAGTTAAACTTGTTGGTAGAAAAACTATGGCGTGGGTATAAATAATTATTCTCCTATTTACATAAATATGTGGGATATTTTCACTGAAAATAAAAGTTATGCTAGCTGGTAACAAAAAAATATTGTCCAAGATCTGTATATTTTCATAGGATCTGTTTTTTATTATATTTTTAATTGTATTAAAATAAATAAATAAATATGTTTTACATATGTCTTATTTTATAAATGCTTACTAGAAACTTAAACGACATTAAACCAGCATATTTTTGGGAGCAGGTTTTTTTTGCGTCAAGGCGAAATAATTTAGTTTAAATGTTCACGTCCAGCGCAAGGCAATGCGTATTCACTTTTGTTTGTCGCCAGCGATCAACGTGTTGCGCTCACTGGAAAAATGCAAACAATATTTTTACGAGTACCTACGGGTGAAGCTGGGATGGGCGCAATATCCTCGACTGGACGCAAAAACCTGCTCCTAAGAAAATGCCGCTTAATAGTTATATAAAGGTGCTCGCCCACTTAATGACGCGTCGCGGCGAGAAAAAATCCGCATGCGAAGTTTACATGTAAATAAATAGAACCCCGCCAATTGAACGCCCTTATTTACTTAGTTCATATATTTGCGAACTGCGATTAGCCGAACATGTTCTAATTTGGTCAAGTTTAAATGTGTGACCAATTAAAAGACGTTCCACAAATCGCATTTTGCATGTATATGCACTAACTTTTTCCATTTATTTACACAGGAACTTCTCGGGCTGATTTTTTTCTAACCGCGTCGTCTAAGTGGGTGAGGTAAATAATAGTTTTCTAAAATTAAACTTGTGTATATTTTTTAAAATTTAAATTTTGCAAGCTTCCAATATAGAATCTGTAATATATCAAATAACAGCGACAATACCTACATTTGTTGGCTTTAAGAAAATGGTATTTGAAAATAACGAAACGGCTTCACTATATGTAGTTATGAAAAAATAAACATCACAAAAATAAATAACAGGCCTGTTCACAGAGAATTAATTCGGGTGTGGGACCGGTTGAATGCTCCACTTTTTAACACGCTTTTATTAGCTTGGGTTGTATCTATCTATCTATCTATGTAACGGAATCTTTGAGCCTAATTTTTACCAACTCCCAGCGATTCAATTTCTTTGAAACTTTGCACACGTATCAAGGACCGATGACAATGCAATAATTTAAAAACAGTATCCCGTTATCCTGATTAGGACCGCCAGGATAAATAAATTCCTTTACAGATCCTCTGTGTCCTAATACTACTCTTGACAAAATGGCGAAGGAATTTTTTAGTGAATAAACTGGAGCGTTTATTTTTAAATATTTAACTTTAGTTAAAAATTTGGTTTTGTATTAGGATCGTGTGAGATCTTTAGACGGTATGCGGATTGAAGAATTGAACTGCTCTAAGTTAACGGGAAAAACCCCATGCAACAGTGAAGCTTTAAATGAAATGATGAGATTACGAAATAGTTCGTAAAACATTTCAATATCACATGACCGCAGAAAACTAATTGATATATCGAACTTAGAAATGAAAAATAAATAATAGTTTAAAAAACTAAAAAAACACGCTTTTATATGCAACCGAACTAAAAATTAGGAAATAATTTTTCATTACAAAGAGTTTGTCACTTCAGAATAAAAGCGTGGGGTGCTTAATATATTAAATGTTATAATTATTCTATTTGCAAATATCTATGAGGGAAAAGCTATGAAAAATAGTAAAATGCACCCCACGCTTTTTACTCTGAAGTGACAAACTCTTTGTAATGAAAAATTATTTTCTAATTTTTAGTTCGGTTGCATATAAAAGCGTGTTTTTTAGTTTTTTTAAACTATTATTTATTATCGGACAAGTTTACCACAATATTTTACACTTTTAAACATTGTGCTAAAAATAATAAAGGTTACAGTCACGAAACCCGCCGAGTCCGATACCCAAAACATATGTTTGAGCCTTACGATTTCATGACTGTAACCCTTACCTTTTTGGACACAATGTTTAAAAATTGCGTATAAAATATTGGGCGTTTTCAGGATTTTAGGAGTACTTTGCCGCTTAACCGCTGCCCTGGCTCAGTGTCAAAATTATCAAATTAAACCAATAGGATGGCTTTATTTTGACAGTTATGACACTCCGCTTACCCAGGGGTCACGCGGCTGAATAAACTTGTCCGACAGAAAAAGTAACGCGTTCGTCCAGTCCGACATCCCAAACATTTGACATTGACACGCTGGGTTAAAGAGCCGCTTCCATATATGGCGGTATAAAGATTCGCAGTAGACTTGTCAAAAGAAACCCCTAAAAGGTTTTAAAGGGTTCTTACACAGCCCTCCATAGGCTGTGAGTCCTATATGAAGTCCATTTCATTACTGACCCAGCCATTATCTCCGCTAACAGGCCTATAATCATTAATCAGGTGACTAGTTGGAAACTGGAAATATTTGTGAAATCTGATTGACGCTGACTAGTTTGTGATTTCTCTGCGAGAATAATTAAAATTCCAAAAAAAAAAAACAAAATTGAGTCATTAAAAAAAATAAAAAAGTCTGAAATTTTTTAGAAAACAATTTTTTTTTGAATTTTATTCCGCTAAGTTTAACACTTTTATCAATAAAAACTTCAAAACTTTTTGTTGCATTGGGTTAAAAATTATGATAATTTAAAATAAAAATCGCGATCCTTTAATTCTTTTTCAAAAATTCGATCGAATACAACCAACTTTCCGAGGGCCATATCATCATTAAATGCCCATAGGTATTTAAAATTAGGTGTGTTTTAGTAAAAAAATTATTCGGTTACAAAGGATATGACATAAAACGGGGGGAGCATGCCCGCTCCTGATCGAATAAAACAAACAAACGGTTCGATGGATTGAATAAACTTTGTGGAGTTTTTGTAGGCATATTGAACTGTAAAAGGCACACTTAACATTACTGGTTTTCTGGATAATTTCAATTTGGCGGCTGATGAGATATTGTCTGTCTATCTATGTAACGGAATCTTTGAGCCTAATTTTAACCAACTCCAGCTATTCGGATTTCTTTGAAACTTTGCATACGTATCAAGGACCGATGAAGATGCAATAATTTAAAAACAGCATCCCGTTAAGTTCCAGCATTTCAGAAAACTGAAAAGTGAAAATCGTACGTTCTGGCGGATGCGCCAGATTAGACAATTGAATAATCGAACTTGACAACATTTGCCGACGGGTTGGGGACAGGGGCTCAATTCTGCTGCGGTTGAACCCCGATCTGTTCGCTGAACGTATTCGTTCCGGGAGCGTATAACCTTCATCTGTTTTTTTTTTTTAACGAACGAATAACCTTCACTGTTTTTTAAACACAGGCGGTCGTAAAACAGGAATCTGTATTACCAACTGACATCTGACAAAATTCACAGTCATAACATAACCTAAAATTCCTTTAATGTGAAATTAAAGTTGAAAAAATCAGTTAACTAAGCTATTAAAACAAAGTATACACTTTAATTGAAATACAAGAAGCAAATAAATAATTAACATGGTCCTCCGCAGCCAGAATAATCATTCGTAAGCAAAATAGTTCCGAAAATTTTTTTAGTGAATAAACTGGAGCATTTATTTTTAAAAAATTAATTGATATAACGAACTAATAATGAAAAAATAATAATAGTTTGAAAACACGCTTTTATATACAACAGAACCAAAATTAGAAAATAATTTTTCATTAAAAATATTGTAACTGATAGTAAAAAGCGTGGGGCATTTTACTATTTTTTCATAACTTTTCCATCATAGATATTTGCAAATATAATAAATTATAACATTTAATATAGTTAAGCACCCCACGCTTTTACTATGAAGTTACAATATTTTTTTTAATGAAAAAATTATTTTCTAATTTTTAGTTCGGTTGCATATAAAAGCGTGTTTTTTAGTTTTTTTAAACTAACTATCTAACATCTACCTCTATCTATGTAACGGAATCTTTGAGCCTAATTTTAACTCAACTTCCAGCTATTCGATTTCTTTGAAACTTTGCACACGTGTCAAGGACCGATGAAGATGCAATAATTTAAAAACAGTATCCCGTTATCTTTTTGAATCGCCAGGAAAAAAATTCCATTATATTATAAAAACAACACCTAGGATGCCATCTGTTGGCAACATTTCAAACTTTGCTATTAAATGAAGAAGAAATTTTTAGTTTTTGCACACAATTTGGTTAGTTGCACCATGCTAGTGTTCAATCTTTATGAACAATAAAAATATAGGGTTAGTTACTGATTCATTAGTTCAAGGATTCCATAATGAAAATTACGTATGTGTAATGTATACATAATACATAATGTGCAATTAATAAAAATTAACATTCTTTTTGGATCGCCAGGAAAAAAATTTTCTTTATATTATAAAAATATAAAAACAACACCTAGGTTGCCACCTGTTGGCAACATTTCAAACTTTGCTATTAAATGAAGAAGAAATTTTTAGTGGGTTTGCAATATATTGGCAACGGTCCAAACATTGCCTGGATTGCCATCTGTTGGCAAAATTTCAAACTTTGCTACTTAATGAAGAAGAAATTTTTAGTGAGTTGCAATCTGTTGGAAAAATTTTAAAATTTGCCACTCTTGTTCATTAAAAAATTTTTCGCCATTTTGTCAAGAGAATAGCAGAAACTAAAAATGAAAATAATTAATAGTTTAAAAACTAAAAACACGCTTTTATATGCAACCGAACTAAAAATTAGAAAATAATTTTTCATTAAAAAATATTGTCATTTCATAGTAAAAAGCGTGGGGTGATAAAAATATTAAATGTTATAATTATTATATTTGCAAATATCTATGATGGAAAAGTTATGAAAAAATAGTACGATAATTTTTAAGCGAAATACAGCTACTTGAAAAAGGTAAAAAAATTTGGAGTTTTTTTTGTATCCTTTAATTATTTCCGCTAGTGTATATGGTTGTGAGAATTGTCAAAATGATCGCAACAAGTTTTACAAAAGCAAGGTTAGTTTATATTTATAAGGTTGCGACATATCCTCAACTTTTAGGCGGTTCGAGGTCAGGGACGCAAGGATAGGCACTCCACGGAGAAAAGTTGGCAAGACTGGGTAAAATCAAAGCAGATGATCAATCCAGTGGCCTCTAGAATTTGCTCATTTTATTTTTCATTGTTTTGAAATTGATATTTGTTGAAAGATATAATTCCAAATGTTTTTTATTTAAAGTAAAAGAATTTACAATTTAATAATAATTAAAAACTGTTGTATAAACGGTTGTTCTACTAATGCAATAAACTGTATATCGCCGGCACTGGACAACATGGCCGAAAAATGGGAGATTTTACGTCATAACACGTCAAAGCAATATGGCCGAATGTCGCGACCCTATATAGACCGACTTTGTTTAAAAAGTAGGTATTTTAAATATCTTAAAAACCTTTTAACCGATTTGGATGAAATTCGATACACTTATTTAATGTTATAAGGCACTTGAAAAGCTCCTACCCAGAATAAAAGTCATTTTTTCGTGTTAACCGTATTTACCGGAGAGGTTAAAACCGCATTTGAAATGACAATATACATATGAGAGATAGGAATTCAAATGTTTCTAAAAGGTCTTGAACCGTCTTAATAAGAAAAACGCCTTAATACAATAGGGCCCAGTGACGTCTCAGTGAGCACTACAGCCAATATTATTAAGAAAAAAAAGTGCGCCACTGACTTTATGAAGTTTTTATACATAATATTGTAAACTAAGCGATAAAAGATGCAACTTTTTATTCTCTTGTATTTTTGTCATATCTCGCTTCGTTTCCGGGAAAAAAATGAAGCCACTTTTAGTTAGTATAAAAAGTAGCCGTAAACGGCATAAAATAAAACCCAAAATTTAAAAGATTACAATTTTGACCTTAGTAAATAAAAAAAATAACAATTTTTGATAAAATACACAATTGCCTATTTATTTTAAGGCAAATAACTAATTGTTGTATTTTAATTTTTGCTTTAATATCATATTCTCATTGGTTATGTGTACTTTTAGAAGAAATTAAAGCAGCTTTAATGCTTTTTCTCGAAAACGAACGCAGATTCGAAGAAAATACAAAAGACTAAAAAGTTAAATTATAAATTGCTTAATCGGAAAAATAAACTTTATATAAAATGTTAATGGCGCACTTTTTTACAATAATATTGGCTGTGGTGCCAAAGGACCCAATAATCCTAATCCAGGTAAAGCTTTACAAGCGCCTTAATACATTAAATAACAGCAATTTTATGCGTTCAACCAATTATAACCGCGGTAATAATTGGTGACAACTTGACGTACAATACACATTGTTTAAACGTCAACATAACGGATTGGTAAATACCGTTTTAGAATTGGTTCTTCGCCTAAAATTGAGTGGCTTTCCAGTAACGCAAATAGAGCGCTCCCGAGCAAGCTCAAGAGCATTTCGTTCTACTTTATGGCGTTCCAGTGACGGAAAGGGTTATGCACCTGAGCTACTTCATTTTTCTTTCCCCTTGCCTCTCATGCACCAGCCCCTCTTTTTGGTTTTGTGTGCTTCCAAAACGTGTTTTTTTATGGTTAAGGATGGATTTTTTAAGGTTATTTATTTAAAATGGAATTAGATAGCAGCACAAAAATTTTCGTCGCTGGAAAGCCACCAAGGTTTGCTTTCCAGTGAGGAGAAGAACCACAGTGCGCCAAATCTGCCCCTCCAGGGCTTGAAGCTCTTTCGTATCTAATTCCATTTTAAATAAACAATTTTAAAAAACCAAATCCTTATATAAAAACTGCGATATTAACACAAAAGAGTATAAAGTAAGTGTGATGAAGACTTTGAGAGGAAGAAAAAAACAGTTAGCTCAGGTGCGCATAGCTGCTTTTCCGTCGCTGGGCTGCTGCATAAGCACGGGACGAATGCTCCTGAATGGCTTGCTCGGGGGCATTTCTTTCTGTTGCGTCACTGGAAAGCCGCTTCTTGATGTAAGTGTCCCAGATTTTATTCAAATCGGTTGAAGGGTTTCACAAGATATTTAAAACATATCGACTTTTTTAAAAAACTTTAACGCTCTGTATCTAAGAATGGAAGCAAGTCCGGATAGATGTTTATGGAAACTTTTTTAATAAAAAGACCTAATAAGAAAGCACCGCCTATGCAGTTTCCGCCTTAACTTGTGTGTTCAATAACTCCCTATTATC
>JACEGR010007343.1:0-50548 GCA_014170235.1 Listronotus bonariensis
AATGCGCAAAATCGGTAAATTGTTACCGCGCTTGTGAGCATGGTAAAGAATGTAATACAGAGTTACATTTCCAGACTATTTTTGAACGCTGTAAGACAGAAAGCAGTGTAATAAATAATACATTTAGGAACAACCTCTGTAACAGAAATGTAAGAAATGTGTACTTTGTAATGATTTATGAACGTAACACATACAAGAAACATGGGCCATTTTTTCTTTATAAATTAAGTGTTATAACTTCTTATTAGCCATTATGTAATAACAGCAACAAATGCTTAATTAAATAACGTTTATACCTAGTCTAAGAAATTTTCCAAAAAAAAGTGTTTTGGTATTTTTAGGTTTTTGAAAAGTTTAACAACCTGTATCTTGAGAACGAAAAATTTGCAGACCCATGTTTATATGAATTTTTTTTCATAAAAATAGCTTAGGAATATGCTCTTAAATTTTTTTTACCGAAATTAGGAAACACCCTGTATAAAATGTTTTTACAATTTCTGGCTCTTTCTCCATGAGACTTGTAATAGTGAAGAGTATTATTTATTTGGGTAAATAATCCATATTACAGGAGATGATGGCCCAAGTAAAAGCTACAGCTCAAGAAATTACTAAGCCACCTCAAGAAGACAAACCAGTAGAATCGAGCAGTGAAGACAGCAGTGATGATTTGATTGGCCCTCCCATTCCAGATACTTTTATAGACAAAAAAGCTGAAAAGAAAAAAGAAAGAGATACTGATGACAGTAACAGTGATAGTGATGAAGAGAGTGAAATTGATAATCAGTATTTTATACCGTTGAGAGATGAAGCCATTATGAAACATGGAAATAAAGCTGTAACTGCTGTGACAGTTGGATCCTAGTGGTGCAAGATTAGCTTCAGGTAAAAACATAAATATGTATATGTCATCCAAAATTAAAAATAGATAGACCTAATTTAAAGGATTTAGATCTCTCTTTTGTGTAAACCTATCTATTAAACAATATAGATTTTTTGCAATCAGCTTTCTGGTTCACTAGCTGACATCTAATAATCACTACGTTAAAAATTATAACAACAAAAACCTTAAAAGTTATTTTTTTCAAATGGAAACCCTAATCTTTTTTTTTCCTTATCCTATTAAACATTAAAATAAGGGTATATTTGTATAAGGATGACTGAATTTATATATTTATAATATATATGTCTAGGTAGTATATGTAAAAATTTTTTAATGGTTCTTTTAGGATCTGTTGATTATGACGTTAGTTTTGGGATTTCGCTGGCATGGACTCAAGTCTACGTAGCTTCCGAACATTACAGCCTGCAGACAACCACCCCATAAGAGGTCTACACTACTCTAGCACCGGTGACTTACTTTTGGTTATATCAGGGGCAAGTCAGGCTAAAGTTATAGATCGAGATGGTTTTGAAAAGTTGGAAACAGTAAAAGGAGACATGTATATTACTGACATGGCGAGAACAAAGGACACACTGCAGCTTTGCTTGCTGGATCATTTAATCCATTAGTTAAAGAAGAATTTTTAACGACTAGCGCTGATGGTAGGTTAGAAGATATACAGTTATTGGCAGAGTTTGAGATGTTCTTTTAATTAATAATTTTGTAGTAATAATACATCTTGGTGTGTTTATATTTAAAAGAATGTAAATATTTACATAGTATTTAAGATATATACAAATTTTAATTTATAGAGGGTGTACAGGGTGGCGCTTTATGTTGACCCTGCAGGGTATAGTGAACACTAAAAGAGATAGAAGAGAATCTGATTGCACACCCTCGATTTTTGAAACAAATATAGTGGTGAAAGTAATGGCTAACTTAATTTCCTTTGGAGATACAGGCTGTTTTTCATTTTTTGTCAATTTGGCCAGACACGTGTAACTCACTTGATATTAGAGATAGACAAAAACTAAAGAGAAGAATTTTAGGATTTTCACATAGAATTCAGTGGCGTACCTATATTTTTTCAATGATATTTATTTGAAAGTTATAACCCAAAGTTGGGTTTTTAAATGGAAAACCCTGTGTATTTTATCACTAATAGAAAGGTCTTCCTAAAAGCTGTAAAAATGCACATTTGATATAATTATTTAATTTGTCATAGTTTCGGAATTTAGCCATCGTCAGGAGTTCAATAATAAAATGGCACTTTTTAAATAATACACCCTGTATATTCTATAACCATTAAATAAACATTTTAAAGACCTTTAAGAATCTACCATATTTAAAATGATGTTTTTTAACAGTTTCGGATATATGAGCTTCCAAATCTTAGTGTGTATATCTGTTATTCTATTTTTTCTTTAAGAAACAAACATATTAAATGTGGTATCTTGTATCTTGTACAGAGTGTTTCATAAAAAAATCGTGATGTTGACGATATTTTCAGAGCTATTAAAAAATAGATATATTAAATGTGTTATTTCTTATAGCATTTAAGGAGACCTTTCAACTGATATATAAATGATAAAATATACCGGGTGTTAAATTTTAAACAATCCAATTTTGTGTTGTAGCTTTAAAACAAAAATCAATGGAAAAATTATATGCCACTAAATTCTACGTAGAAATTCCTAAAACGTTTTTATTTACATTTTTTCTATCTCTTATATCAATCGAGTTATAAGTGCCTGGCCAAATTGACAAAATTTAAAAACACTTTGTATTTCCAATATAAATAAAGCCATGATTTACTTTAACCACTAAATTTGTTTCAAAAATCAAAATCAAGATTGTGGAATCAGATTTGTTCTCATGAATGGTACACAGATTTTGCAAAATGTTGAGTTTGAATATTTTTACGTTCATTTAGTAATGCCACTATTTTAGTGCAGTTGTGAGATGTGTGTAGGATTAATAAAATCAAATTATTTCTTTATTTATTTATTTAAGTTAAATTAATTCTATTTGGGGCAAGTAGATAGTTAAGGCTTTTTAGGAACTGTTCGAACATGGGATTTTTATAATGGTGGAAAACAGCACAAGCAAATAATCAAATGTAGAGCTCAAAATGGATTAAAAGTATCACCAACAGCTGTCACTTATAATAGAGAGGGCAAAGTTATAGCTTGTGGTTGTGCTGATGGATCTATACAACTTTGGGACTTCAGGTAAATTTTATAAGGATTGGTAAAGATTTGAAACAATTACTTTGCAATAAAGTATAGTTTTTCTTGATTTATTGTAATTTTTAGAAAAAGCTCTGTAGCACCAGCGAGTCAAGTAAGGAAAGCACACCAACCTGTGGAAATGTCCAGTATTGCCTTTTCTCACGTTGGTGATAATTTATTAACTAGAAGTTTGGACGAAACACTTAAGTTATGGGATATAAGAAACCTAAAATCAGTCGTGCATGAAGTGGGGGATCTATTTGCGCGGTATGACTCAACTGATGCTATTTTCAGTCCTAATGATGCAATGGTGGTTACAGCAATGTCATTAAGAAAAGGTTAGATTATTAAACTTATCAAAGTAACATTCTACATTGAATTTATAGAGAAAAAAAGTTTTAAGGAACATCTCTTCAGAATAAATATATATGTTTAATTATTAGAAGTACAGTGTAGTCCATTTATTATGACTTCATATATAGCAACTAACCGTTTTTAGCGACGTAAGTATAGGCGTATGTTTGGTTTAAGTATGAGCTTATATGAAAGGATATTCGTTTATGACGACTCCTGCTTATAACAACCTACCGCTTTTAAAGGCGGAATTTTACACAATTGTCCGGTTACAACGACGAGCATGAGAACTGCCCATAGGAAATGAAGAACTTGGACAATCTAGTGCTATTAATGAAGATCTCGCAACGTGCGAGGAGCCAACTGAAGAAAATATTTTGCAAAATGTTATCGTCAACAGCCAAGATAGCGACGATAATAATGACATTGGCCTAAAAGAAAATTGTATCACTTCGAGCGTATCTGAAGCTCTAAAAGCTGCAGAAATGCTTAATGTGTTTGTGCATTATAATTTTGAAGATGACATCATGAAATTCATTATGTATCGTTTGCATAATGCAGTCCATACTTCCTACTGTAGAAATAAAAACCAAAAACGATCAAAAATTACAGTCTTTTTGTACTAAATGTTTAGTTGTTACAAAAGATTATACTGAATAAGCAATAGCTAAAGGTATGTCGACCAGTTAAGCAACAACAGCGGATGTTTGATGAATCAACTGTTTACATGCCGCTATTCACGTTAGTCTGTCTCTTTTCCTCACATTGTCTATGTGTTATGTTATTTAGCTGATCCGGTGTTGACGGACATAGTGTGTATAATAAATAAATACAATATTTATGTTATTAATCCAAAACAAAAATTGTCTGTTTCGTTTAGTACTACTACCGGTTGGTACGACGTAATATCACCGGTCCCTTGGCCGTCGTTATAACTGGATTCTACTGTATTAAGCTTTAGCACATTCTTCCAGAACAATATACAGGGTGTTTTCTAACTACGGTAAAAACTTAAGAGGGTGATTTCTTATGTATTTTTATGAAAAATTTTTTTATAAACCTATGTCCGGACTTGCTTTATTTCCGCAGGAGCAGGGTGTTAAAGTATAAAAACAATCGGTATTTTTAAATATCTTAAAACGCTTCAACCGATTTCAATAAAGGTGTTACACCTAATAGATATAAGGCGCTTGTAAAGCTTTACCTAGATTAAGAATATTGAGTCCAGTAGCGTCGCAGTGGGCACCATAGACAATATTATTAAGAAACAAAAGTACACCACTGACTTTTTATAAAGTTTTTAGTTTTTTTTCGATTATGCAATTAAAAATGCATCTTTTAGTCTCTTCTATTTTTTCGTAGGATCTCACTTTGTTTTTGAGAAGAAAAAAATATATGAAACCACTTTAAGTGATACTAAAAAGTATCTATAAACAGCGTAAAATTAAATTCAAAATTTAAAAAAATAAACAATTTCGACCTTAGTGATCGACATTTCCGATAAAATACAAGACTGCTTATTTATTTTGCAAAAAATAATTGTTTAATTTTTGTTTCGCTTTTTACCATGTTGTTAATGGGTACTTTTTAGAAGAAGTGGCTTTATTTTTTTTTTTTTGAAAACGAAGCTATATAAGAAGTAAATTTAGAAGACTTAAAAGTTGCATTTTTAATTGCTTAATTGAAAGAAAATATAAAAACTTTGTTAAAAGTCAGTGGCGTACCTTTCCTTAATAATATTGGCTGTGGTGCCCACTGAGACGTTACTGGATCCAATAATCTTAATTTAGGTAGAGCTTTACAAGCGCCTTATTACATTAAATAAGTGTACCAAATTTCATCTAAATCAGTTAAAGGACTTTTAAGATATTTAAAAAACATCGACTTTTTTAAAAACTTTAACGCCCTGTATCTCAGAAATAAAGCAAGTCCGGACATGTGTTTATAGAACTTTTTATATAAAAAGACATAAGAAACCACTTCCTTTAGTTTCGTAACGTAGTTAGGAAACACCCTGTATATTTTTTTAAATAATTATTTTAGGTGAAAAGACTGGGTATATAAATTTCTACGACACAAAAACATTCAAGCCCTTGAAAAAGTACCTGTAACTCAGTCACACACAATCAAAATAAATTGGCATGCGAAATTAAATCAGATATTTATTGGCACAGGAGATGGGATTATTAAATGCTTCTATGATGAAAATCGCAGCTTACGTGGCGTTACATTATGTGTTGTAAAGGTAGGCATATAATGCACAATTCTATATTGGAAATATTCGGATACCGAAAATATGTACATATGTATCTAAGTACAGTGCGTCCAATCTAACTTTTCCAGATTTTAAATGTCTATAACTTTTTATTTCCCCACCTAAAAAAATGATCCAAGAGCCAAGAGACATCCTGTATAATATACCACCGTTAAGTAGGTCTTTTAAAGAGATTTACAAAAATACTACATTTGATATATCCATGATATATTTATCTTTAATAGTTTCTGAAATATGACCATTTAACGTTAAAAAATTATAGATATAATTTCCATTATAGCTACAGTCTAAACTTAGTCCTCTAGGTAGGTATAGAGCAAATTACATATAATATTTTTGAGATTTAAATGGTCATATTTTCAAAACTATTAACGATAGATATATCAAATTTGGTATTATTGTAAAGCTCTTTAAAATACTTTTTAATGGTGGTATGATATATGTACAGGGTGTCCCATTTAAAAAAGTCAGTTATGTCAATATATTCTGGTAATAAACAGTGATTTGTGTAGTCCTCATAAGAGAAAAAAACTTGATAATTCGTTGTACAAGTTGGCTTTTGGGGCCATTTTTTTAAGTTAATAAATGAAAATGTTATAGACATTTAAAATGTGGACAAGTAAGATTGGAAGCACTGTACAGGTTGGTGATTTTAAGAAGAAAGTTTAAATAAACATACATCCTAAATATCGTAACTGATATCTTAACATTTGAGATATAGATTGGAAATATTTTTAACAAATGATTTCCTATATCTGTGATACCACTCAAAATATATTTAATAAAATTTAGTATACAGCTGCAATTCTTACTATATACAGTATCATCATTCGGTCCGACACCCGAAACATTTGACATTGACAGGCTGGGTTAAAGCACCGCTTTCATATATGGTGGTATCAATATTCGTTTTACACTGGTCAAAAGGAACCCCCTAAAAATGTTTTAAAAGTGTTGTTATCGTGAAGTGAATTTTATAACTGGCCTAGGGACTATTCCCAGAAAACAAAATAAACTATAAAAAGACAATGGGAAGTCTCAGAAGACTTTTATTTAATATACATCATTGTATATTACCTTGAAGAAAACAAAATTATCATGGTTTATTTAAATTATTCCTAAAATCCAAGCAATTTATTTGTTCATATTATTTTATTTTGTGTCTAGTTCACATCATTAAATTTTTGGTGATTTTCTTTAATAGAAAATCAGTTATTTAAAAAAATATATTTTTAGACACATAGAAAAGCTCAACATTCAGAAGTGGTAAGCAGTCAGCAAGTTATAACGCCACATGCTTTACCACTCTTCAGACAAGAACGACGGAAGACCAGTAGAAAACAGATGGAGAAAGATAGGTTAGATCCCGTTAAATCTAAAAGACCTGATTTACCCATTACATCAGGGCAAGGTAAGACATATTGCTAACAATTAAATATTGCTAAAATTCTCTCTCTTTTATTTAAAAGATAATCCTACTGCCCACTAAGCATCTAGACTAGGGAATTGAATCCCGCACCAAAACTTCAATCCCGCAAACCTGCGGGATAAAAATCATCGATCCCGCGGATCCGCAAGAATGCGGGATTGTTAACAATATATATAACTTTTTATAATAAACCTATTAAACATGCTAATTGCTAAGAAAAAGTCATAAAAAACTATGGTAGATGCAAAAAGTTTTTATTTCATGTACAAAAATACAAAATACATTAGTTAGTGGTTTACTTAAACTTAGTTTAGTTGTGGTAAACTTAGTTTAAAGATCAACTGTCAACTTTACCTATCAAGGTATCATCTTTTAAGTTTGATCTTAGTTTATTGCAAATATATCCTGCAGCTGAAAACGCACTCTCAGCCTCGACACTTGTCGGCGGAATAGACTTTACACAGTTGTAAACAGCTTCCAAGTATATACCTTTATTCCCTCCGCATTCAAAAAGGGTCATTTCATGTTATAGTAACTGGTTAAGTGTTACTCGTGCTCGTACAGTCATAGGAGAAGCCTTTGATTCTGATACCCAGGCAGTACGAAGACTACGATTCAATTCCTCTTCTAAATTTAGTGCCGATGGTTCACGTTACGGAATTTTAATATTGAATCCCGCACGGAAAATCCCGCAATGTTGATCCCGCAGAAACTTAGAAGGATCCCGCATTTGCGGGATCCTGTGTTTGCGGGATTGGATTCCCTAATCTAGACACGCGGCAGCGTATCCGGCCAAGTTCAAGCCCGCCAAGTGTTATATTACATGGTGCCACTCTTGACCTCTATAACCCAAAACCTATTTAATATAAACACATCAAACTTCGTGTGTTTATTTATATCCGTAAGAACAACTAGTAGCCCAAATTTCATGAAGCTAGTTAGAACGCTAGATATGAAGGTCCAAAAGTCGTCAAGACCGACCGGCCGACTGACTGGACCTATAGATCAAAAACCTAACCCACTTCCAGATAACCTAGAAAAATAAAATTTGAAATCCAGCTCGGTAATAAAGTGTAAGCGTAGGAAAAAATCTGAAAATAAAAAAATAGGGGCGTTAAGGGTAAATCCCCATACAAAAATTTTTTTTAAATTGTAGCGTTTGAACGGTTACAAGTATAAATTTGAAAATATCCCAATATATGTATTATTATATTTGCTATATAACAGAAATATAAAAATAAAATTAAGTCAAAAAATAAGTGGTGTCCTCATACAAAAAACTGCGTGTGTCGTCGGCGGCGCCAGATCGTTATATCGCCCGGACTTGGCTAATTTAAGCATAAACAGGAAGCGTGTTCAAAAGGTAGCAGATAATGAATGGGCAATGCATACTGTTATTTCTAACGTTTAAGAAAATGTATACAATAGCATAAAAACTATACTGCGGAAACACAAGAAAAAATATTAAGTCTAAATACCTGCCTAGTTTTCTTTACAAAAAGGAATGATATCCGACCAAAAGACAAATGTGAAAAGATGAGCCAAGTTCCTTAATAAAATTATGCTTGGCTGTAGGCTTCGCCGCAAAAAAAATGGTGATCTAAATTAATCCTTTAAGATCTAAGCCTACAGCCAAGCATAATTTTACTATGGAACTTGACCCACCTTTTGACATTTTTCTTTTGGTCGGATATCATTACTTTTTGTAAAGAAAACTAGGCAGGTATTTAGACTTAATTTTTTTTTTTGCGTTTCCGCGGCATAGTTTTCTTTTTATGGTATTGTCTACATTTTCTTAGATGTTAGAAATAACAGTGTGCATTGCCCATTCATTATCTGCTACCTTTAGTATTGAACTTGGCTCACCTTTTTCGCATTTATGTGTTTAGTTGGATTTTTATTACATGCCTCCCTTAGTTACCCACCTAAGTGTGGAGAATAGACTCCATGATAATGTATTAGTCGGCAAATTTATTGAAGTTAGACAGAACGAGATTGGACTTCAAGTATTTGAAATTTTGCTTAAATAAATAAATTTGTACAGCTTTACCAAACGATACTTCTAAAAAGAATAATACAACAGTCACAATGTACTTCCTAAAATGAGGTATAATCAACTAAAAAAGCAAGTTAATAATTATTTAACCAAGTACCAATTACAAGAATTTCTTTAAAACACAAATTCTCGCAAAATCGAGATTTGCGTCTGTAACAAAACTCGAGTCTGACCCAGTATGCCGGAAAGCACAAACGTGGCAAAAAACAATTCACATCATTTACGTTACCCTAACGCTCATCACAGTCTTCCATCTCCTTCTAATCGAGCTAGTAGATAACGACAGACACTGACCAGATAATTTATTTCTTTTTTCTTTTAAGATGTATTTTTAAGTCAAGAAAAGATGTTTTAGCTTAAATTTAGGAACAAAGAAATTCTAGATATATTAATTGCAAAGGCTTAAAATTATTAAATTAATTTTTCGTAACTAAAAGTTTATTTTTATTATTATTTTTAGGTGGTAGAGTAGCATCAAGTGGCGGTACCCTTAGTAGTTTCGTTATAAGAAATTTGGGTTTAAGTAAAAGAGTTGATGATGACCAAGATCCTCGGGAAGCCATCTTAAAATTCGCAAAAGAGGCTGAAGAAAATCCTTATTGGATTACGCCTGCATATTCCAAATCGCAGCCTAAATCAATTTTAGCCTCTACATCGCAAGATAGTAGCGATGAGGAGCCAGATAGTAAAAAGACCAAGACGGGGTAATTCAATTTAAATTATGTTAAAATTCATATAAATATGTAATAGTTTTTGTTTTATAAATATCTGTACTACTTGTTGACAAACCTAGATACTGATTAAGTATAATTTAATTTATTATGTTTAATTAATTGGACAGCATTGATAGTTTTAAGAATTTTTATTTCTAAATTTTAGTATCTTAAAAACATAAAAAGGATAAATAATGTTTATATTTCAAAATGTTTCGAATAAAGAGGATATACAACTCTTGCTATATATTTACTTTATCATTATCCTTAATCAACTTTTCCTCTGTAATTTGGTTGACTTTGGTATTGACGTTGTTGACATTTTATTTATAAAGGGTGTTTTCTAATTTGGTGTACTCCTTTTATGCTCTAGAACCACCCGAAACCGTTCTTAAACTGTCAAGAGTGTCAAAAATTTAAGACTGCAATTAAAAAGAACACTTTTGGTATCTTTTCGGGCGACTCTAGACAGGGGTACACGAATTGCGGTTAAAAAATTTAAGAGCCTATTTATGAGCTAACACTGCTTTTGGTAAAATTTGTTAGAGTAGAGATAAAAACGTTATTCAAAAAAGTATATTTTGTGGTTGGTATATAATAACTAATATGAAATTATAACACTTAACTTTTAAAAGAAAGAATTCCCTAGTTTTAACTTACATAGTCCAGGAATATGCTATTTAGGGAACTTTATTTTTCTGGAAAACTAAAGAAGCTGTGTAAAAATATTTAGGAACAAAAAGTTGTTTTTCTGTTTGTTTAATTTAAAGATTATATAAAAATTGCACTAAAATTAGTGATGTACATTACTTTTGTAAAAATACTTGTTCATGTGTCACTCAAGGAGCCACTGGACTTATTAATAAATATAATTAAGTTAAGCCCAAATAAATATCTTACTGTTATTAATACCATTGCCAAACTTCATTAAAATCGAATATGGAATATTTGAAGATATTCAAAAAGTTCGGTTTTTTCCTTTTTTTTATTTTAACACCCTTTTTGAGCCTACGATGCATAAATGGAGATTTACTCGAGCGTCATAGAGACCTATTGGGTTGCAAAGCTTAAATGATAAGATGGCAAATAAATGTTCTATTTAATGTATATCTTTTCATCGGTGGAGAAACGATTATAGATTTTTAATTCTGTCAAAAAATACTGTTATTATTTCGGCTTGTGGAAATCGTTTGAATCGTATCGGACTGTATATTTTTCGTTTTCCTTAAAGTATTTTTTTAAATTAAAAAAAAAAATAGCCACACTCCAGAATGTAAAAATTACATTTTTTTACAACTTTGTAGCCTTCCGCTTTCTTTACGTCACTCTCAAACTGTCGGATTAGTGGAATATACACTGCTTAGCATGTAATTAACTCACCCTATCTTAAGCTGACGCGCTGATGGATATATTTTTGTTTTTTACAATGGGCCCTGTATACGGGGCTCATATTTGGTGGAGGTACTTAACCGGGTACAAGGTATCCTCCGGTATATTCATCTGCCGCGCTGTAGTAAATCCCGAATTCCCCCTCTTGGACTCCCTTACCATTTATACAGAGTTTTTTCATAGAATTAGCTCAGATTTAAGCTCCTAAATTTTATAACCTCAATTTAAAAAACAGCCTGTATAATTTATGTCAAACTTATCACCTAATGCTGTTATTTAGTTCAATGGAAAAAATTGGACTCTGTATCCGATTAACATACAGGGGGCCCAACTGTCTGAAGAATTAATATATTTTTGTTGTGTGAAGAGATATGACAAAAAAATTACATAAAAGTTGTAGGGTTTCCAAATGTGCATGTCCTAAAAATATTTTGGTGTATACTGCCCCAAAAAAGTAATGGCAAGCTATTTTGTATCTGGGTGGATTGATCTAAGGTAGTAATAACAGAATTTTACTTTTAAATATACAAAAATATATTTTTAAAATATTTTTAAATTCTATTAACAGCTAACAACTATTTTGTAAGGCAATTTCTAATTTTTCTAAATGTAATCTTAACGATTTATCAAAACCTACCCCTCTAAGCCTCTCAACATTCGCCACATGTAATTTTATATCCCCTAGCAAACCTCTTATTTCATTTGGCACAAATTTAGCTAAACATATTATTAACTGAAAATAATTTATTGTGTTTAAACCCATATTTTTTTCTGTTACAGCTAAAACTACCTGATTAAATTCTTGCTTAACTCCTTTAAAAGAGGTGAAGAAATTATATTCTTGATAACGCCTATGGCAGTACTTCGTTGAGGATGAAAAATTACAACCTCAAATAAACCAAACAAAGTTTTGTTTATCACAATTTTAAAAAGAGGTAAAGATGTTGTACTGTTTGCTAAATCAGACACAATTTTTAAAGCTTTTAAAATGTTTGCATCAGATTCTTTAATAGGGGGTTTAAAATATGAAATGTTAATTTTTTCTAAAATTACTTCGGCAAAATTTGTTTTTTCCAAAGAAACTACTACAGGTGAATCTGTGGTGGAAAAATAAGGAATATATTTAACTACCATATCTTTAAGAGTTCTCTCTAAATAAGGGTCTTTTGTAATATTCAAATTCATAATAGCTTCGAAGAATGTATGCCAGGTTTTTTTCAAAGCATTTAAGACAAATTGGTGTGGAGATGATTTTCCTAACAAAAAGTTCATAGGCATCAGAAGGCTCTGAACGAGCTTTGTAAAGGGTGTCACAGGCTTGTTTCGATTATAAATTAAAGAGCCACAGTTTAAAAAAGCAAGAGCTACATATTGGTAAAAGTTAAGAACAATTTCTTCACTTTCAGGTTTTAGTAGGTATTGTGTTAAAATTTTATCTAAATTACCAAATGCTAGGTCACATATCTTATTTACTTCATGAAGTTGTACATTTAGTTGCTTGAATTGTTTCCAATGTACTCTATAAAAGAATACATGGGGTTACTAGCTGTTTTTAGCAGAGTTTTTAATGGTAGTGGAAAAATGTCCAATTTAATAACATTTTTGTAAGTTCATGTTGAGATTCTGTAGTTAAAAGGCAAATTTTTACCCAGCTCTGTACAATAATGCTTTCTTGCTGGGGAGTTAAGATCAAACTATCAGGATAGTTGGCCAAAATCACTTCTAAGAATTTCGACGAAATTTTAGGCGATATAGTTTCACTATTAAAAAAGTAAATGTTTCAGTTGTCAAGTTGGTGTATAGCAAAGCTAGTTTTCCTGCTATGGTTCCAATAATACCGGGAGCACTGGAAGTACCAGCTAACTGCCTTAAATTTGGATATACATAGTCTTTAAAACACATTTCCCAGAAGGACCAAGAATCAGCATCACTACACTTCTCCAAAACTAGTAAAACTACCTTTAGTGATTGGTTTAAATCTGCGAAATAGCAAACTGATAGATACTTGCCAAGCCAGGGACCAAAAAGGAGCCACTGATGTAACTGCATGTTCATGCTGTGATGGATGATAGGTTCCAGATTTTTTATAAATTCTTTTATCAGGTGAAACATTTTTTGGTCTGCTGATGCTTCTTGAAGCATTCGCGTCATTGGTGGAACGATTTTTTCTATTGATCTACCTTCTCTAACATACTTTAAAACCTAAAATATATTTTATTCGTAATGTGTGTTCCAAATAAAAATAGATTTTTTACTAATAGAAAAAATATTGTTTTATTTAAAGGTTATAGAAAAACTTAACAAAGTCACTTTATATTAAGAAAAACCAGTGAACAAAAAAATGTATTACATGATTTTAAAAAGTCAGTAACCATAATTATTTTTCCCAATATAAAATAACCAAATTATAGACAGATTGTTTATCTGCAAAATTGATAATAAGGAATATGTTTGGTATGAATTTGAAAAGTCGTGTAGAGGTAAATTCAGAGAAAATTTTGACTGTGACTGCAATTTTCATACAAGAATTCTACAAAAATTAAAAGTTTTTTATTTGTTGCATGGCTTAATACTTGACCACACTGTATAATTATAATCCATACATAAGAAAGGGTATTTTAACTTACTAAAGCCCCATGTAGATTCCAAACCAAAGGTGTAAATTTTTTTCTGGTGGTAAGTTTTCCAAAAACCTATAATTTTCTTCTCAAGCTCTTCAAAATTAATACTGCTTAAAGCTAAAAACAAAATCATAACGTGTTGTAAACCAGTATCTGACAAATCTTTCACTTTGTTGGGTCCAAGTTGAGAATAAATCCTGCCTTTCATTTTACCCCACTGCATAGGATATTCTCTCAAGTGATGGAGGAGTAATCCAACATACATTTCAAAGTCTTCTTTACAATCCTTGGGACAAAAAGTATGGTGTCCAAGGTTTCTATTAGTTCAAGAGCAGAAATACTGCAAGAATTCCTATTTGATACATTCAATCGCTTACTGTAGAAATCCCAAATAGCTTGGAATATGTATATTTTTCCTTCTTTGAGCCACAAAGAACAAACTAAAGGTTCTATCATTCTAAATCCTTGAATAAGTGTATCACAGTCCGCTTGAGTTAGTAATTCTTTGAACTTTAGCTCAAGAAAATCATAATTTGGCTTTATTCTGCCACAGTTTGTGCCTATTTCTTCAAAATTACCATTAAAACACTGAATTAAAGATGTTTCATTTAAAAGACTTAATGCAACAAGTGGTGTTTCTCTTTCTAAAGTCCTGTTAAAGATTTTCCAAAATAAAGCTCCTGCTACATCAATTTTTCTGTAATCAGTTGCACTGCTAACCATGAATATTTTACACAGTTACAAGAATTACTTTTATTGATAATTCTAAAATTTTTAGTACCAACTAAAACTAAATTATTTATAGCTGCCTCTAAATGTTTTTCCATATTTTCTATGGTTGGATCGCAAATAAAATTTAGCACAATTACATAATACTGGATTTCTAATAATGCATGTAAATACTGCTGATAAGAAGGACATGATGGTATGTTATTACGCTTTAATTTTGCAAGTGGAACTATGCCACGAGAAATTATTTTAAGTTGTTGTAAAGTGTCCTTTATGAATTTTTCCTTCAGAGTAGGGTTATCACACAGTAATAAACTTTCAATAATACTTTGAAAAGCTTGATTGATAAATTCTCTTGAAGACGAAATAGTGTCTGTTAGTATGGTATCATCATTGTTAAGTACTACTTCTTGAACGGAGTACCAGTTTGATCTTACTAGGTTTATAAGCAGACTAATGTCTTCGATAATAATTATTTTGTTGTAAATATCGCGCCCAATAAGTACTGTCTTTTTGGTGTCTGGTGTTATACACGGGACTTTATTAAACGTACTTTCAAATTGTTGAATAAAACGTCCGCACTTGCAGGAACAATCAAACAAATTAATTTTGGACATTTTCTATTATTTCTATTTCATTTCAACACTAATAAAAATTCAAATTTGTTAGGTTAAAGTGTTTGTGCAAAATATTCGCGCCACTTATTAGAGATGGGCAGTTGTGTTGCTAACGAAACTAATGTAGCTTATCCCAAAAACGCTTGTTTTGGCGTTGCTACTCGGCGATCGCCACTTTCAAATAGTTTTGTAGCTCTCTTCACAGAATTTTGATTTAGGGTTATGTTATCATAATTTTTATACGTTTTGTTGTGGAATTAATTTAATTTATAAAAAAAATGGACCAAAATATTGAATCAAACACATGCGTTAAGTCTGATAAAGATCTATCTCAAGGTATCTTTATATTTTATTTTCGGTGGTAACTAATATCTTAATTTTAACTATTTTCCAGCAGATCCTGCCAAAACCACTGAGAATAGATCAGAAGATCAAGATACTTTTACAAGTAAAGAGGATAGTGGAAATGATTCCAGTAATGTATTAGAACAGGAAAAAGTTAATTCTTTATGTTCCCAGGATATTGAATGTAGTAGTTCTAAATCCTTGAGCGGTTCTGCAGAAAAAACAGATAATAAGTCTGAGGGTAATACTGAACAAGAATCTAAATCAGAAGCCCCAAAAACACGGGAGTATGACCCAGAAAATGTTCATTATGAAGGGGATATTGCCATATATACAGATGAAACCACTAAATGTCAGTACCAATGGGATAAAGAGAAGAATGAGTGGGTTTTAAGAAGCAATGTTGTTTATGGTTTTGAAGATGATACCCATGTTTATACAGACAGTGAGGGTACCAAATTCTTTTGGGACAAAGAAAAAAAGCTTGGTTTCCTAAAATTGATGATGATTTTATGGCAAGGTACCAAATGTCCTATGGATTTAATGATCAAAGTGAAGTTGCTACTGACCCTAAACCAAAGGTTGTAGAACCAGAACCTATTGAACCACCTAAAAATACTAAATTACCAAAGGGGGAGAAAAGAAAAGCATCAGATCCTACTTGGTTTGAGGTAGATGAAGTTCAGAACACAAATGTTTATGTTTCTAATTTGCCTTTGGATATTGAAGAACAAGAATTTGTTGATTTTATGCAGAAATGTGGGCTTGTTATGAGAGACCCTGTATCAGGTAAATTCAAGATTAAATTATATAGAGAACCAGGAACTGGATACCTAAAAGGAGATGCTCTCTGCACCTATATTAAAATTGAATCTGTTGAACTAGCCTTAAATCTGCTCGATGGATACAACTACAAAGGCCGCAAAATTAAAGTGGAAAAAGCGAAGTTTGAGCTAAAGGGAGAATATGATCCAAAACTTAAACCTAAAATGCGAAAAAAGAAAGATAAACTAAAACTTAAAAAAGCACAAGAAAAACTTTTTGATTGGAGACCTGAAAAGAAACTAGGAGAACCTGCAAAACATGAGCGAGTAGTGATAATCAAAAACCTCTTTGAACCTTCTATTTTTGATGTAGATGTTAGCCTCATTCTTGAATTCCAACAAGACCTAAGAGAAGAAGCGGGCAAGATAGGGGAAGTCCGTAAAGTAGTTCTTTATGATAGACATCCTGAAGGAGTTGCACAGATTACGATGGGCTCACCAGAAGAAGCAAATCAAGTTGTTCTTATGTTAAATGGAAGATGGTTCATGAAAAGGCAACTTACAGCTGAAATTTGGGATGGCAAGACAAAGTATAAAATTGCCGAAACTGATTCTCAGATTACTCAGAGGTTGGAGGGGTGGGATAAATTTTTGGAAGGTGAAGAAGCTAGTACAAAGAATAAAGATAGTGAGAAAAATGTTAAACAAGAAGAGAATAGCAGTAGTTCATAAAAAATGATAGGATTATTCTTAAATAAATTTAAAAAATTGTAAATAAATAATATTTATATAATTTAATACCTGTTTATTTTGGAAAATATCTATATGTTCTATACTTAGGCCACTTTAAATTGAGAAAAGCACCTAAACAAAACATGGTTTACATTGGATTAAAAAGTCACTAACCATAGTTACAAGCAAAGAAGATACTAATAGTTATTTTGTCTTACAAGGTATTTTCTCTATATAAAGTGCCCAAACTATAGTTTGTTCTGTACAAAGCATCAAAAATAACTTAGCAGAAAATAATTTTCCCTCTTAATGCACCAGAAAAAATATGTTTTTGTGACATTTTCAATATAACTGTTAATACTACATTTCAGATGATTAAAATATATTTTCTGGTAATTTTAATTTAATAATAGAAATAATTATAACTACATTCTCCAGTTCTTGTTACAATACCTTTCAAAGTATGGAAACTTTGTACTAGATATTATATCTGAATACTTGTTTTACAACTGGAATTAAAACCAATATAAGAGAGTTTAAAAACTTACAGAATTTTATTAGAAAAATACCTTCTATTGAAACCCTTATACTTTTTTTCTAAATTATTTATTTTAAAAACTTTGGGTTTCTTAGATGTATCTCCTTATTGGATGGCTGTTTTGCTATTTAAAATACTTAAAATTAAAATATAAAAGTTGTCTAAAATATGTTATTTTATTATAAGAACAGTATGAGATAATTTATAATACAGAAGAATTTACCCCACCTGCATAAAATACTTGCTTTAAAGCTAAAACCATGTTTTTATGCATATTTTGGTTGTTCTATATTAAAGACAATAGGTATAAAAAAATAGTTTTCTAATGTTTTTTTTTATTATTATTTTGTAGCACATTATCGCCCTACTTTGAAGCCTAAAGTTATAATTATATTATTTTAACAATAAACTGCGTTTTAAACCTAAATAACACTCCTGTAAGACCGCAGGTAATTCTTATAAAAAAATCTTAATTTTAAATAATATTATAAAGAGGTAGAGTTTGTAACTTTGTTTGTTTTAAAGGGCTAATCTTCAGAAATACCAAACCGATCATAAAAATTCTTCCACAATCAGAAAGCTACACTATTCAGAAGTGCTATAAGCTATATTTTATTATGATTCAAGTTAAGAGAAAAATATAATTAACGCCCAACGAAGTGGGCACAAGTAGGCTAGTTTTAAATATATTGGTTATTAAGTTTCTAAACCAATAAAATATTTTTTTTATTATAGTAACTAGGGTTAGTGCATTTTTAAACCAATGTAATATATTTTTTTGTACAGGTGTCTTCCCAATTTATAATGCCCCAAGTATACCGTAAAAAATTAATTGCGTATTAATAATTTTATAAATGTAAACTACGCCATCACTGTTACGATATATCGATTAATTTAGATTACGTCAATTCAGTTCTACCCAATTTAATAATTTCATTAACTATAAATATTGTATTATCTTTTAAATTTGTCCATTGGGGATCAATTAATGAATATAATATTTTGTTAATAAGGTTGATTTTGTAAAATCCTTTTTTGTAAAAAAATAAATTAAAATTTTCCTGGAGTAATGAAAAAGGAAAAATTTGGCAACGTCGATATTCTCATCCCTGCTACTTTAGTCCCTTCCACCTTTCCTTCCATTTCCGTATCGATTTCCCCTAATTTGACAGTGGCACATGCGCAAAACTTTTTCCGTTTGTTGGCTGGTTCTGGTTGGAGTAAGGTAAGATTTTTCAACGTCCTAAAAATTTTTAGAAGTTTAGGTGAAATTAAAGCTTTCTTTTAAATATTTTTGTATTTACCCACTTACTTAGATCATGTTATAAAAGTATACTTGAATAATTGCTTTAAAGTAATGTTTTGTAATGCGTAAATTCTTTTTGTAGATTGCACATTTTGGTATCCATTCGGAAGTAATTTGCTGACACAATAAGCTGCAAAATGCAGTATAATAACGTATTCCACAACACACAAATGTAAGTATTATTTAAATTATACCATATATGAACTTGTAAATGTTCGTTTTTGTGACGTTTGCCAATGGATTTTGAAGTTTCATTTTAAACGTGAAAATGTGGGCTCCGGCGGCTGCCATTTTGATTTCTGCGAAACGTCCCATTCATAATTAATTTGGCATGATCTCTTACATAAAGAAATAGATAAATAGGTGTTGCGAAATTGTGTTACCATTCATTTATAATGCTTGTTTTAAGTGTACCACAAAAAAATAGATCAATCAATAATGGGTTTCTATTGAATTTCACTTCTCAGTTTCAATAATGTGAATAGAATTTTATTTATTGATTGGGTGTGTCCTATTCAATTAAGTAAAGTAGCACTCTGCGACATAAAAATTGGGTATTACCAAAAATTGTACCTCTTTGATTATAGATAACAAAAAATAATAGATCTAGAAGCAGAATAATATAAGAATATACATAAATATATCTGTCAATAAATAATTATCTATACAACTCTGGTTATGCAACATCTGCTAGATTATGTGTCAATATTTATATTTACGCCTAACTTAAAAAGCAAAAGTATCACATTTTAATTTTTGTGGTACCCTAAAACTGGTTTTACACATACCAAATTTCTTGTCAAATAAGTTGAACCAACTTAATCTTAAAATTTGACAGTGTAAAACAGCAAATTGGATATAAAAAAATTCAAACTCGCATTGTTCAATTTGTTTGAAGGATTAGAACATGTCCAATTTTTAGGTCAACCGAAGTTTTTTTTCCAAACCCTAATGTTCCGCCGTCGCTTCAGTTTCAGCCGAAACTGAAACTTACATGGTCCATTATTCTGCATTAATTAGGGACATGAAATGAAAACACTGGATAATTATTTTGTTTTTATCATTTGAAGGAGACATGGGAAAAAACCAATCATTGCAAAATGCGAATTAAAAGTTTACTTATTCAAATCGAAAATGTAAATAATTTTGAAAAATGCTAGTGATATTTATAGGCATATAGAAACTGTCCAATGACCAAAGAAAACCAAAGTATCTTTTGCCGACGCCGACGGTAAACGTTAAGCCTGGCGCGAGACATAAAGCAACTTCGAACACACACAAACATATTTTACCTGATTTTACTGGGTTTTCACCAAACGAAATCAGGTTTGATTGTACACCTTCAATTGTAGCGAATGGTTAATGTAGGTCAGTTTCTTCGTCCAAAAATGCATTAACGGTATATTTCCCCTGTACCCTTCATTTATTAAAAAACATAATTATTTTTTAAACTAAGAGAGCGTTTTCGCGAGAAAGAACGTTAGGCGAGCGCGTTCGACAACTTCGAATCAGTTCCGGTTTCGGCAAAAGTTTCGTCCAATTTTGGCCGAAACTGTCGCCAAAACTTGATTTTTGGCCGAGATTGGCCGAAACCGAATGTTTGGCCGTGGCTTCAGTTTCGGCCAAAACCGAAAGTCAGGTGGTCAAGTATGAAATACTGAAATTTGGGGCGTTTTTTTTTATTATTCTGCATTAATTAGGGACATAAAATGAAAACACTGTATAATTATTTCGTGTTTTTATCATTTATTATTTATTTTTATTTACTTATTAACAGGCATTGCCAAATTACAATTTTAAATAACAAGCATCTACATATATATCTAGTACTAAGCTTTTTAATTAACAAATATTCATGACTAAAATTTTATATTTTAGTTAACCACCAAAATACTTAAAAAGCAGTAAAAATTAACAAGCTACTAATGATTAAGAAATAAGAAAACAACATCTAAAATTAAATTTAAAATATACACATTAAAAAAATCTAACTTTGAAAATAAAACAATATGAAGCCTTAATCTATAAAATATTGGACTTCATAACCCTTCGAAGCCTATTTAGGGATAGATTAAATAAATCGTCCCCAAATTTATTGGCATGCTTCATCAATCTATTTATTGGGAAAAATTGCCCATATAACCTTAGGTGAAAATTTGTTTGGAAGGTAACAGAATGCCTTAATGTCCTTGAAGGAACATAGAAATTTATAGAAAAGAGCAGTTCACTACATTGCACATTCCCATGAATTAGTTTAAAAAGAAACAATACATCAACATTTTCACGTCTAACTTTCAAACTTTGTATATTAATAGCTTTTTTTCAAGATCTTCAAAATTGATGAAGACAATGTATCTTAAAAACTTTCTTTGAACAGCATTTAACATTTTAACATATTTCTCATAATATGGATTCCAAACAACAGAACAATTTTCCAAAAGGGGTTACTAACGAAGTATACAATAGTTTTATTGAATTTACATTTTTAAAATCTTTGGTTTTTCTTTTAATAAACCCTACAACCCTTATTACAAAACATGATGATTTTTATTTTTTCAAACTGGGAGCGAACTAATCTGTTATTTAAAATGACATTTAGTTTTATTAAAGTTAAAAATTAAGTAAAATTTATTTTCCAAAGAGTTGAGTACACATTGTCATTTAAATTGGCCTTGTGAAATTTATCCTTTGGTAAATTATTGTATTTTTTTGTTTTTTTTTCAAAATTTTCTTTGTCAAAATGTCAAAAAAATACTACATCTTTATGAATTTTGTCTTAATAATCAATGTTGTTTATGTTTAATATCTTTGTAGTTCTCATCCTCTTGAAAATTTGAGAGTACTTAAAATCTATGTTTAAGTATTTTGTCTTTGGAAAAACTAATTAATCTAAGATTTTCTGAAAAAAATTATTAAGACAGTAACACATTTGTAAAAATAGATATTGCTATACATAAACAATTTACTTTAAATAAGTGAATACATTATTTCTGTTATATTTTTCATTTCTATTTTGTAATTTTCCGAAAGGTACAGGTCGCGGCCTGATCGTAACGAGCAACAACAACAGTTTGGAAAACAATCCAATTATTGGAACGGTCCACCACAACATTCCATTGCACCTGTACAAGATTTCGGTGGACCTAGCATTAGGCAATTTAACAACAGAAAATTCAATAATAGAAATTTTAACCAACACCAGAATTACAATAACCAGCAGCATCAGCAGCAAGAGAATGGTGAAGAAAATAAACAGAATGATGGTACACCAAATTGGGAAGGCACTCAGTTGGTAAGTTCTATTTAAGCTGATGTGTTTTCATTAGAAATTTAGGCTTATTAGAGTCACATGGGTCAATTAAGCATTTTAAATTTAAATACAAAAAACATTAATTTTTAATTTTATGCAAAACTCATGTTTATTTTGTTTTAAACGGTTTTTTTTGTTTTTTTTTGTTTTTAAATTTTATGTTTTAAACAAATAAAACATTGTTTAATCATATTTTCCTAAACAAGTACAAACAATATTTGAAGCCTTTCAATTTTTCTCGTGTTCCTATTATTAATAAATAAATAATTGTCTGGTTAAAAGTTTGTATAATATATTTTAGAATTTTTCCTATTTTTCTTCTTTATTTATAACATTAATAAAGAAAATAAAAAAAAACGCTTGTTTAATTTAGTTCTTTTAAACATGTTTTAAATAAAAAATGTTTTAAACCTAAACAAATGTTTAAAACAGTTACTTAAAACATGTTTAAAACTGTTATTTAAAAAAAAAAACGAAACAACCCTAATTGTTGGCAAAACGTCGGTAAACGATTTCAATTTGACATTTATTTATTTATGGTCCAAACTCAAAAACCAAGATTTCCCAGTTGAAAAAGCCTGTGAAAACATCCATTCTATGTCAACATTTGATATTTTATTGCTGCTTAATGTCAGAATGCACAAAAAAAAATAAAATGGACATATTTAGAGGATCTAATGAATGATTAAAATTGAAACTAAACATTTAATACTGTTGTAATTGTACAGTATTTTAGAGTAATTTTTTTATACATGTAGTTACAAATATTGGTTTCTACACTATTTTATTTATTTTATACACTTGCTGTACAGTAATTGTATGTTATATTTTTCCAGTTTGTTGTGATAAGGAAATAACAAAATAATTAAAATTTATACAATTTATTTATTTATTCAAATCAATACGTACAGAGTAAAAGTCCAAATAGTACAATATAAAACTAGTTACAGTTCTTTCGTGACTCTACTAATTATCATTAATTGTAACTAAATGTAATTTCTATTTCTAACTATGGTTTTAAAACTCTCAAAACTATGCCTAAAAATAGTTGCAACAATCAAGGTGGCGGATGGGCGCCATCTTAGGGAAAAAATTTAATGGAAAGGGGGATGTTATGGTACATCATTTAAAAGCTCTTGAAAAGTACTTTACAACCGTAAAATATAGAGTCAATAAAACCTTCACCTACTACAAAATGTCGGTAATTTAAATATTACGTAAATACCTGATTTAGATGGCCATATTTCAGAAACTAATAAAGTTAGATGTACATAATGTGTTATTTTCTTAAAGATCTTTTTAATGGTGATACTGATAATATACAGGGTAGGACAAAAAGTGGATATTCTTTTTATAAAAGCACCCTGTATAATTTATCACCTTTAAAAGAATTTTGAAAGAGCTTTAAGAAAATTCACATTAGGTACATCAAACTTCATTAGTTTCGGAAATATGGCCATCCAAATCAGATAGTTATGTAATTTATAAAATACCGCCATTTTGTAGTGGGTAAAGATATTCACTTCATATTCTAGGGTTATAAAGTTCTTGTCAGGAGCTTTTAAATGATGTGCTACAAAACTCCCTTTCCATTTAATTTTTTTCCTAAGATGGCGCCCATCCGCCATCTTGATCGAAGCAACTGTCATTTTTACGTCCAAAAGTAGTTTTATATCCTCCATTAGTCATACCCAAATTTTATAAAGAAAAATTAGGGATTCAAAAGTTAGCAGGGGGGAAATATTTATGTCCACATTGTATAATATGCTAATAATTGAAGATGTCAGTGGATGAAGGTGTTTATTTTTACGGATTTTACATCACAAGCAGACAAAATATTTCTAATTTTATTTATAAAAAAATATTGCCATCTTTTAAGTTAAAATGGGCAAATATCGACTTATTGCTATACAAGTATCAGAATACTTAAATTTAATAAAATAACACCTTTATCCAGTGGTATCGTCAAATCAAAAAGTAATATAAATTTATTTTACTTCTTTACTTTGTCCTCCAGTTATTCACATACTAACATCTCTTAAGTCTGGATGAAATTTGGTTCAGTTTTCAATATCATTCAATTTCTTTTTGGCAAATATTTCCCAAACAAAGTTATTAAAATAATAACAACATATTGGAGGTAATTACAGGAAAATTCTGCATATTAACATTATTTTTCTTGTAAATAAAACATTAAAAACGTCTTAAACATCTCTTTGAGAAATATAGTTCCAAAATAACTAAAAAAAAAAACACATTATCTGCTTAAGTTGTTTATAAGGTGTTTTACAAAGTATTTCAATCTTGTCTTTAAAAATAAATAAATGTATTTTAAGTAAGCAAAAGCTAAATGTGTTTCAAAGTCTTCATCTTTAAACATCTTTTACAGGAACCCTTTCGAAAAGATTTTTATGTACCACACAAAAATACCAAGACAAGGACGGAAGAAGATATTGACAAATATAGAGAAGTAAAAGACATAATTGTGCAAGGAGATAATGTCCCACAACCAAATTTTGGCTTTGACGAGAGCAGTTTTCCCGATTATATCATGCAGGTCCTTTTAAATCAAGGTTTTGCAGATCCCACTGCTATTCAGGCCCAAGGATGGCCTGTGGTATTAAGTGGAAGAGATTTAGTAGGTAAGAAGGCTTGCTAATACATATCATATATTTCAATATGGCAAGTACTTAAATAATGTCAAAAAACAAGTTATTGTGTTTCCAAATGTAACACTGAGACAAATACCAACATGTTCTCTTTAATTTTCAGGTATTGCACAAACAGGTTCCGGCAAAACTCTAGCATATATGTTACCTGCAACAGTTCATATTAATAGCCAACAGAGGCCACAAAGAGGGAGGGACCCATTGCACTTATTCTTGCTCCAACCAGGTAATTATACTTGATAGTTTTTACTAATTACCTTTCGGATTGTTTTTTGTTGATGTTAAGAAAAAAATTAGGATATTATAGATTATATTTGATCTTCAATAATGTCTGCTTGTTTTGTCTTTCATACTTTTAGAAGATATCTAATTCTAAAGAAAATAACTATGTTTTTAGTTAGTTTTGCATTATGAAAATCTTCACTTGCAGTTATTATCAATAAACATTAGTTACACAAGCTTATAACTTAGATTTAATCTCTATAAACTTTTTTAGGGAATTGGCCCAGCAAATTCAGAAGGTAGCACATGAGTTTGGATCAAACACCATGATTCGTAATACATGTATTTTCGGAGGATCTCCAAAAGGACCCCAAGCCAGAGATTTAGAGAGAGGAGTTGAAATTGTCATCGCCACACCCGGCAGACTGATCGATTTCCTAGAGAAAGGCACTACTAACTTGGCTAGATGTACATATTTGGTATTGGATGAAGCGGATAGGATGTTAGATATGGGTTTCGAGCCCCAGATTCGTAAAATTATCCAGCAAATTAGACCTGACAGGCAAGTGTTGATGTGGTCTGCGACCTGGCCTAAACAAGTCCAAGCTCTTGCTGAAGAATTTCTTGTTAATTATGTTCAGGTATGTAAAATTTAGTAATGTAATAATTATATATAAAATCAACTTTATTAGTTAAATGAAACTTGCAGTAAATTTAATTTTCTTTTATAAAAATATATATACATATATTTTTGCCAGCTAGCAAGGAGAATTTCACAGTTAGTTTTTAATATTACATTGTGTTCAGACACCTTGCAAAAGTATTAGAATTTGTTACTATCTTAAGAATATGTATACATTGTTTATATATTTTTCATAATGCAAATTCTTACAATAAAAGCATTAGAATTAAAATAATTCTTTGCTATGTATATTTTTACTGCAATAGGCATGATGACAACATCCAAAAATTAGTGGTATTTTTTATTTGTTGAATGAAACAACTGTAAAAAACTTGTTTATTTTAAAAATGTAATGCAAGGTAATATTTAATTTTCATAAAATAAATCTATAAAATAAAAAGCCTGACATAAATCTGAAAAAAAAACAATCAGAGGGAATGACGATACAAGTACATAAAATGCATTCAGTATTACAAATTCAAGATTGTTATTTGAGGCAACCTTTAGAGCATACACCTACTAGAGGTAACGTTGCCGCTTTGCAGCTTTTGTGAAAGAGAGACGCATGGCAGTTCATCGGTGACGTCACGTCAATATAAACAGCGACGCCCTGATATAATGTATGTTATAGTGGGTATTTAAGACTTTAAACCAAAATGTATTTTTCACACCAAGCCATTATTTTTTGCAAAGATAATATATGTTTTTGGGAATAACACATACTTCTGAACATCACATTACAGTTTTTAAAAACTATCATCATGTCTGTTGAAAGTAAGGAGAAAGAAAATTATTTTCGACTACAGTGGCAGTATTTAAAATTTAAATAGTCTGTATTAGACGTATTAACCCTATTTATTGTAGGTAAATATTGGAGGCCTGTCTCTATCAGCAAATCATAACATTAAGCAAGTAGTTGAAGTTATGGATGACTCTGAAAAAGAAGAAAAACTCAATGGATTGCTGAAACAAATCGCGTCAGACCGCAACAACAAGATAATCGTTTTTGTAGAGACGAAAAAGAAGGTTGATGATATTACTAAATGCATTAAAGGTGAAGGTAAGATAAATATTACATCTTGGATAAGAAACTACCTATTGTCATGTCATGTGGACTTGCAGCAAACAGAGATTTTCCATAATATTGAAACACTGGATTTTTCTGTCAGCTCCTGAGTGTCACTTGCATTTATTTATTTAAAAAAATTGAATGCTAGAGCTTCAAGATAATTTTTGTAAAATTTATTAATTTAATAATATAATTATTTTTTCTAATAATTGTTATGGATTTTAATAATGAAATCATCCATACATTTAGTTTATTGCATACTAGCCCAATTGTTGGGCTTTATTTATATTTGTCTCTGAACTTTTAATTTATCATAATAAAATATAAAAATATAGCCTATAGCATTCCTGAATAGTGTAGCTTTCTGATTGTAAAAGAATTTTTATGATCGGTTCAGTATTTCCGAAGATTAGCGGCTACGAAGTTACAAATTTTACCTCTTTATAATGTTAGTATAGATTTAACTGATTTTTACTAAATCGGAATAGGGACGCATATAGATTTTCTGTTTTTTCTTTGAATGAAATAATGATACAGAGCAAAAAAAATAAAAATAAAACACAGCGGGCTTCATGTCTTTACAAGCCTGATGTCAGTTTTTTTTGTTGAGAAAAGATATTGATCAGATGGTAGGGGAAGAGTTGATGATTTGTTTTTTATTAAATTAAATTTTATGCAAGGGGCCTATTCCATGGAACATGTTTAATGGAAGAAAGTTTCTTAATCTAAGTGTAAAGCAGAATAAAATATAACCCCGTATTTTTTTAGGCTTTGCGGCTATTTCTATTCATGGTGACAAATCGCAGCCTGAACGTGACTATGTACTCAACGAATTTAGAACTGGAAAATTCTCAATTTTGGTGGCCACAGACGTTGCTGCTCGTGGATTAGATGTAGAGGATGTAAAATATGTTATCAACTACGATTATCCCAATTCCAGTGAAGATTATGTTCATCGTATTGGTAAGTTTCATTTTGTTATAAGGTTTATAAAAAATACTATTTATTTTTATGACATTTTTTCTTTCAATAACCATTATTATAAATATAATAATATATAAACTAATAAATATAAGTATAAATCTAAATCCTATTCTAAAACTCTGCTCTGTTTTTATAGGTAGAACAGGTCGTTGTTCTCAAGCAGGTACTGCATACACTTTCTTCACATTGAACAACCAACGGCAAGCGAAAGACTTGATCTCTGTACTCGAAGAGGCAGGTCAAGTCGTCGCTCCTAAACTGCAAGAGTTAGCTTCTAGTTCGAGGAATATGCAAACTGGACGTAACAGGTGGAATCAGAGAAATAAGGTTAATAACACATACAATAATTACTTTAATGTAAGTAGACTTTTTCCAGATGGATCTACAACTGAATGGTGTGCTGTGATGTGGCAATTGAAATGTGCTTAACATGTAAAGCAATCATAATTCATAAATTAATATAATTATTTTTTTCCTAACAGGCATTACTAACTCAAATCATGTTTGGGGTGCTGCTGCGATCTGCTTAAGTTGGTAATTTGCTAATCATTTGCTTTTTACCATAGCCATCTTGTGTATTTTTGCTGCAGTTCACTTTAGAAAACCTGGATGCCTTGAAACATTAATACAACATAAAATTAACATTTTTTTCTTTTTATTAAGATCATTTTTGAAAGGATTTTTCTGCTTCTATTTGTTAACTCGTAGTTTTACTGAAGTGCCAGTAACGGGTTGTATTATTTGGGATGCTGCTTTTTTCATCATAATTTAATTCTTATATCTTTTCCTTATAATTGTGTCGATTTACCCACTTACCCGTGGGGATTCATTGCATACTATAATAAGATTATGGATATTTACTTACTTACTTAAATTTCTAAAATATTATTTTCAAACACATAATTTATTACATCCCAGTCCATTACAGGACTGTTTCAAAAAAGGGTATAAAATATAATTTAACTTTTAATAGCATTATTGTCAGGGAAAATTTAAAATGTATTAAATATATATTTTTTTTTTTCAAAATTTATCAAAGGATGATGTGAAAAATAATAAATGTCTTCTAGAAATAGTTTTGTTAGTTATTTAGAACAATTTTTTTACTAGTTTTACTGTGATACTTTTTTGTGAATAAACTGTTTGTCATTGTCAGTTTACTTTGGGACTAATTCTTTGTTATTGTATTCTGGTGTACAGTCTCTCATGAATGTGTTTGATATAAAATAGAATACAGATCTTCTTTTCACTTTTTACTTCTACACTATCCTACTCCTTCACTTTGTAACAACAAAGTTAATGTCACCCAACAACTAACTTTACTTAACATAGTTCGGTTATTAAGTTAAAATATAAGGGTTTTTATGAATGAGTATATGTTAAGTGTCTTAAGTTTTCCTTTTAAAACTTTTAGTTACAAAGTTCTACTTAAAATCGTGTTTTTAGTATCCTCTGGCCTAATTATTTTATATATTTAAATTATTTTATTGGCTTTCCATTGACCTTGGTTCTTCAACCTTTAAACTGTACGATGTTAATAGTATATAACAATATTGATGGTGTAAAAATAGTTACTAGTTTTTTTACAAAAAAGTTAAAATTTGTAGCCAGCTTCGATCCATTATTGACTTCATTAGTTACTCTGTATTGGCAACCATACAACTACTGTCCCCATGTTACCTGATATATAAAATTTAATTTATAATTGGGCGTCAAGCGGGACACAGATTAAAGTCCAATTTTCCACAAGCTTTTTGTCATATCAAATATAGCTTACTAAAAACTGGTGACAATTTATTACAGAACTAATAAAAAGATTTAAATTAAATAAAATATCTTGAATTTATTTTATGTACTAATTATTTAACATTTTTTACAGGATAATTCTTCGCCTAATTCGAATAACTCCGGTAACCGTAACTGGCAAAACAAGCAACAAAATAACTTTAACGGCATGGAATTCTACGGTAACAGACAGCCAAACGCGGGTGGTTCACCAAAGAACGGGCCTCAAAACAGAGACAACTTCCAAAATAAACCTAGGTATAACAATGGGGGCAACTTCAACCAGTACCAAAATCAACAGCAGCAGCAACAGCAATACCAGCAAAACAATCAGGGATATCAGCAAAGTTATAGTCCCCCATTATATGGTCAGGGGCAGATGAATGGACAGGGTCGCAATAACTATGGTAATTATTAATTTTTACTCTCATCTGGCGAGCCAAAAATTTAGGTCACCTTAAAATTTTAATTTTTTGTACTGTTTTTCAATAACTTGTTAACAGTTGATAATAAATTAAAAAGCAGGGGCATACCTTAAAGCTGATGTATCTGAATAACTGTGGTCTCAATGACGGGAAATTTTTAAACATTTTATCTCTGACAGGTACTTAAATGTGTCTTTTCATGAAATATAAGTAAGTAAAGGTAGATACTTAATTTTAGAATATTTTTTTATAAAACTTATGTATATTACCTTTATATCAAAAGTGAAATCAGACATTTTTACCTTTATATTATTCAAAATAACAATTAAACAACCACACTAATGTAAATTTTAATTCAACTACGTCAAATTACACAATTACATTGACAGATATTTAATAATTACTTTAAAGATTTCCACAGTACCTCAGGTCTAATTGTTGTTTACATACACAAATGACTAGTTTAAAACGTCAGATTTCACATAATTAATTTTATATCCTTAATATATAATATGTGCTTTCTACATTAATTCGTCGTTTTTTCAGTCACGGAAAAATAGTTTATTATACACGGAAAAATTTTTCGGTTTTAACTCTTAGTTTATTCCCTTATTTCGGGAGAACACACAACCTCGACCTGAAATCTAGAACTTTTTCCCTTGCATAATAAATAACTCTTTTTAAACAAAACTTTAATTAAAATGTTTACATTCATATTTTTTTTTTTTGATTTTGAATAAGATACATCTTACCATAAAAATATTGTTATCTTTTCTTTTGGTTTTTAAAGAATATTAACTTTTAATTTCACATATGAGGTAACCAATTTTAAAAGAAATCTGACATCTGGGTTTGTAAAGAGCTCCTCATTGATTAGAAAATTACAATTTTAATGTGACCTGCTTGCTATGTATAAGATGGGAAAGTTAATCCAAAATCTAAAAATATCTATTTGTTGAGGAAATATGGTTAATTTGGACAAGTACTTTTTTAAATAATTTAACAATAAAAGAAATATATTTTGCTTCTAAATTATTTAATATTATCTCCATGTCATGTCCAATTTATTCGAAGTTAACATTGTCTAAAGCAATTAAAATGTTTCTATTTCAGGACAAAATCCAAGAAACTACAATAACCAACAACGCTACAATCAACGCCCACAGTATCAAAATCCAATGCAATCACAATCGTATATTCCTCAAGCCACATCACCCGCATACATGATGCAAGCTCCAGCCACGTCGGCAGTCCCCGATGGACTCCAGTCGATCATCAGTCACAAATTTTTCCAAAGCCGAGGACTGACAGGTGCTGCCAATCCTTGCGCTTACCAACAAAGCCAAGGGGGTCCCTATGGTCAGTATGCTCCTCCTCATGTAGGCTACACTACTTACGCTCCACAATACGCAGCGCCCCCAACTGCAGCGGTACAACAATAGGGTACTATGTGGAAAATTAAGTGGGTAATGACGTATGGAAAATTGTAAAAACAAGTTAAATTCTATGGGTATTTTGCCTACTAGGTGTTGTTGATCGATGCTTACTTTACCAAGAACAGGTTTTGTGTTATTTATCTATTGTAATGGTAAAAATGGGTTCACAAAGAAATTATCACCCAAAATCCAGGCTTACTGGATCTTTTAAAAAATATATCTCGGAAAGGCCGCTTACTTTTCACAGTCGCTGAAAAACCATTCACAAAACATTATTTTAGCAAATACCACACCTCTCTTGTATGTTATTTTTGTAGCAAAATCTTTGAATTATTTGTTTCTTACAATTTTTCATTTGTGACTTCCACTTTTTATATTGTATTGCATATAGAAATAATATGGTTTAATTTATAATTTTTGCTTGTGGTTTTTTTATTATTTTTCATTGGCAATATTTATAGTGTTGAAGGTATCTCATTTCTCAGTGTTGAGGTATGGCGTCCTAATTTATTTTTGTAGAATATACCGGTCTAAGTAATTTGATGACTGTTTTGTTAAAGAAAATGGTTGGCGGAAGTAATGAAGATATGAATGAATTTAATGGAAAACTAATGTAAACTTGAGTGTTTCATTTTGAAAAATTTTATACAGAATATATATTATAGTTTTAAGGAAAGGAAAGGATGTTTGGGAAAAATGAAAATGTGATTAATATGCGCCATACCTCATATCGAAAATCTATAAGCATCCAAATTTCAAATGAAAGTGATGTGTTTGAATTTGTTTTTGTACCATTCCCAGTTATGTTTAATTCTATAGCTGAATTCCAGCTACAGCGGATGCTCAACGCCAGCTCCCCGCTCCAGCAATCTTGAAAAAATGTTAAACCTTTAACGTTCTCTCTTAGTGTTTAGAAAACTTCAGCCCATTTTATTTTCCATCAAGATTTCATTGAATAAAACTTTTTTTTGTATATAGCAATTTTAAATTGAATTGAAAATTCTTGTTTAAATTCAGGATTTAATGGTAAATTATTTTAGATTATCAAATACATTTCGAAGTGGAAAAGTTGAATTAAAAACGACTTCGTAGCTAGGCCAATTTTAGTTAAAAACTGAAGTTGCATAATTAAATGTATTTTTTGTATTTAAAAACTAATATATCCATTTTTTTAATCAATATTTATTATAAATTGGGCTAAAGTTTTAATATGTGTGAGTTATTAGACTTAGTAACTACCTGTATGCCACTGAAATGCACGAAACATATAGAAGGGAGTTTCGGCTCATTTTGTTAAATAGTATTTAAAAGATACAATATATTATATTGATGCTATGCGGTGCTAATGTCGTATAAGGATCCCAGCTATATCGGCTCAGACTTAATTAGAACAAAAATAATGCCTATAGACGGTCTTTTTTAAATTTTAAAGTCAACTCGTAGATCGTTAAGGAATTTATTTAAGTTAGTTAGGTGCCAAATTTAAGTTTTAATCCATTAAAATGACCAAATTTACGTCTGAGTCGAACTAAAGTTACGTACTAGTTTTTAGCAGTCAAGAATCTGTATATCGCGTATCTTGGTTATTTTATCTTTACAAGAGACGATATTCTTTAAATAATTTATTATTGATAAATAGCTTTAAAAGCATCTTCATCGAATAATTTTAAGTTGATAATTTTATGCAGTTTCATTATGTGTTTGTTAAGAATTCCATTATTATGTTTAACCGTTCAAATTGGCTGTGCCTAAGTAAAAATATGGATGCTGACTGCGTCGAAATTAGCCAAAGAGTGAGAGTTCTGTGTTTTGTTTTTTAGTAAGAAAATATGCGTTTGTATGCAAGTGTCACGTTTTTTTTTTTATTATTATTATTCACTGCATATGCGAACGCCCCTAATGACAAAGTCGAGTATTATCAGCAAGTTATATTTTTATAATTTTACAATTAGAAAATATTGTTCTTTTGAGCTACGGGTAGCACGGTTAATTAAAATATTTAGTCGGTCAAGCCTGATTAAGAAACATAATATAGTTATGTAAGCCTTATCAGCTTTTTTTTTTTTGTTCGCCCTCTTCAAATTTATTTACATTCAGAGGGTTAAAATCCTTATTGATTTCCCACACACAAAATTAAAAAAAAATGTTAGGATCATATAAAGAGAATAAGATTTGGAGCCCAAAAAATATAATATCAAAATTGGGGTCTTCACAAAACAAAATAGGGAAAATTGATACATTTAAAACATTTTCAAAAATATTCCATGCATATAAATATTTGTTTAAATTCTAAGTATGTACATCTTTTTTTTTTAATTTACATTTATAATACACTACTGTTAAATAAAAAAGAACAGTTAAAAACATTTTAGAGGATAGCTAATAAATATTTTTGTTAAAAAAGCCTTTAAAATGTATTCTTTTAAAATATATATATAGCAAGAGTTATATTTTATCGAGAAGTGAAGTAACAATAACACAAATTACTTTTTTTAAACTATAAAGATTGTAAAACAATTCTCTATTACTTTTTAATTCCAAAAATGGTTAGAAGGTTTAAACCTATTTTATAAAAAAGAATACTGTGCTTAAAGTAAAAATAGATGTTTCTTTACATAGCACAAAATAACTAATCCAATGGCAGGGCGTTCATTTAAGTATAACAACTATGCCAGAATCAAAGTTCCACCTGAAAAAAATATTTTTTATAGGAAAATCAAGTGGGACAACTTGTCAGTTTAAATTATTTGGTGAAAAGTACTTTTTTTGGACTAATAGCTGAATCCAGCTGTCAAGTAATACCTAAAATAAGGTACCCAGTGAACAATTTTTTAAGCCCTGACAAACAAACATTTGTGCACTATTAGAATTTCTTTACTTTAATTTGCAACCTTGCTTTTTTCTGGAATACTTTATTTAGTTTATCATCTAGAATATATTGAATATGTTGCCCGAGTTCAATGATAGCGTTAAAAGAAAATTTTTGACTGTGGTTAATTGTTTAATAATAATATTAATCGTCAAACTCTTAGCGTAGGTTTCGTCTCGAATTAAAGACTTTGTTTTAAGTATTTTGGGGTTAAATTACAAAAGAATAATTAAGAGGGGTGAAAAAATGAGGATCTAAAGGACTGCTAGTGTCGTGTAAATATATTTAGTATTAAGTATTTATCTCTCGTTTGTCGTTTATAAGCGTGGTGCTAATCAGCTCACGGTGTCATCTGTGATATTTTAGAGAGTAAAGGTAGCAAAGAATAATAACATTAACTGTTCCGAGTGATGCGCGTTAGGTTTTTAACGATTTTAATGTGGAGATGTGATATTGATTCTCCGTCAAAGACTGAAATAACTATTTACTAGACATATATTTTTTTATTCGCTTCAGAGTGAATAAATGTCGCTCCGATTTGTTTTTCGTTTGAAAATAGTATTAGTCTAATAGCCAGTGGTCATTTCGACTAAGAGGTTTATCCCAGGGAACCAAAGGTACCGGTAAAATAAAAAATTATTAATCTGGGGCCCGATTTTCTGCTTAGGGAGTATATAATTTCTGATGGAAAAGGTGTTTTGTTTGTCTCTTTCTATTAAGTCAAAAGAAGACAATTTGAAAAGAGGGAGAAGAAACCCGTTCCTTTATAAATATTTGATAGAGTGTAAAATTTCTCTTTCTGTTTGCCTCTTTCTATAACATTTCAAAGAAGGTAATTTAAAAATAGAGAGACGATTTTCTCTTAGGGAGCTTTCTCTTTTTTACGCTCAAAAATCGGGGCCCTGCTGGGCAAATTTTGGGTTAAGACATCATTTTTTTGATTACATAACAAGACTTGTGCTTCGAATCAGGAATTTTTGGTTTTTGGAGAAACATCTTAGGGGAAATTGACCGCTAGCTTTAAAGTTATATCCTAAAGGCCAGGTTTTTGAAAATTTTAAAGTTGCTCGATTATGTAACTTGAAGGATTAATAAGCGCGAATCAGGGTAAAATATAAAAATATATATTTTAACGTCCAAGTAGTTGGAGTGGTAATTTGGCCTAAGGAATAAATTATAAAATTTAAGTATGAAGCGTACCTCATATTCGGACTAGGTGCATCATAAATCCGAAAAATAAAATGCACAAAGTGAAGTTATTTCATTATTCTGTGATGTTATCGTTAAGCGCCATCGCATCGTAACGATTGACGATTTTCCGTAATTTTTGATTTTAACATAATTAAAAAGGGTATTTTACTAATCTTAGAGTACCTTGGAGTCAAAAAAATAGATATATTTAAATCCAGAAATATATTTAAAAAAATCATTAATTGTGATCTTATATCTATTAAGAAAGTGGTATTGGGTCGCAATACGTTCATCCTCAAAAACAATTTGAGAGTTTTATAGGTTATTTACACGGTGTAGAACCTCTCTAAGAAAAAGTGATATAATTTTTATCAAAGATACTCTTCTGTAAGTTTCTAAACAAGTGCATTTCTTGTATGTAATACAGTATTATAATATTCTAGATGTAATTTGAACTTTTTGTTTGTTCTTTAATTTTGTTACTGATTTTTAAATTTGATGTAATATGGAGACATTTATGTCCAGTTCGATCAAAATAAAGATCTACTAATGTAATTGATATACTTGTTTTATTTGCCCGTTTTGTGGTATGAAGTTTGGTACAAGGTAATTTAATGATATGGGTCCAGCCACAGCCTTCTTAAACATATGAGCCGTGAAGGAGAAAATCAGGCAACACAGCACAGTAGGAATGTCAAGTAAAGTTTAGAAGTAAGTAAAGGTTTTTTCTATTCGATGGTAATTGTTTGGGTACACGCCTCAATCTAGGAAAAATGGGACCTCTTCGATCCTGGTCCCGGGGTATAGCGAGCTGACCCTGTTCAGCCCTATTGACCCCTATGAACTGGCCGGTCGCCTGAAACAAAATAAAGAAAAACCCTCCAAAAGTTCTAATTAAAATTCGACGTTTCGGTGGCAAACCTGCCACCGTTGTCAAGATAAAACTAAGTAAAATAAAAATTTAAAAGTTAACTAATATTTAAGTTTAAAATTTTTAAAAAATTTAGGCTTTGAACTTTAGGAAATTCTGATAATATTTTTGACATTAGTGTCATGAGTAATAGACATAACTGATATTTTTATTATTTATAATACAAAAAGATGATGAGTTAGTTGATTTTTAATTTTCCTGGAGATTCTTCAGCATCCAGCAAAGGTAACCATGTGTATTTTAGCGGCGTTTAGATTCTCTATGTACACTTCTCCAAGAAATTAACGCACCAGCCCAATTTTTTCCATAAGCTTCAATACAAAAATGGTTTAATTTAAATGGCCATAACTCTTTTAATAATTAAGTTATCAAGACAGTTAAAAAAAAGATAATATTAAGGAATGGTGGAGCTATAACTTTGGCGTAACCGTTGTTATTTACTGTTAACAATACATCCTACAGGGCGATTAAAAGTTTTTGAAAAAATTAACAATTTTTAAACTCTGTATGATGTGCTGTTAAAAGAGAATGATCAAATTTGTGATGATAAAACATCAGAAATAAGTAAGGGTATAATTTATTTGCAAATAAGATTACTGCCTTTCAACAGCACATCACACAGGGCGATTAAAAATTATATAATATAAAAGTCGTCGCCCATAGGGGAAAATTAGAACCAGTTCTAATTTGGCGGGTGAACACGCACGAGTATTAACCCCTTGCTCATGACTCGCAGGTGTGAATTGTCAAAAGTCAAAGACTTTTTTCCCGGTGTGAAAACCCTGGTTTAAAACCCCTAGGTGGTAATCGGCTATTGGGTTGGTAGTTTTGCATCAAATATTTGAAGAAAAATAGGGTGTGTTCTAATCTTTCAAACAAATTTGACAAAGAGCTAACTTAGCCAACCAGAACTAAAAGGTTTAGGACATATGTTTATATGAAGTTTTTTTCCTAATTTGCATTGTAGAATCATCCCTTAAAGTTTGTCGGTTGAGTTACCGAACACCCTGTATAAACTAATTTACAAATCAATACTCTTTAATTTAATAACAATCTGACAACTGCGTTTTGAATTAATAAATAAAAATACTAACCTATTTTGATTATCCCTAAATTATAGTATTTTTTTGTAAAAATTAAGTTTCCATTTGTCTTTTGAAAAATATTAAAATGATTATTAATTAATTAAATATGGTCCTACAAAAGAAAACTACAATTCCAAAAGATGAATAATTAATTTTTAAATAAAATTTAAAAATAAAAAAATTCTCTAAACGACATTATTATTAAAAAAAAAAAAAATATTTTAATAAATCAGAATGCAAAATATCCTAAAGAAAAATATATATAAAAAAATGAATATAAATAAACCTATTAAAAATAAAAATAAATTTAAAGAAAAATCGTAAAAAAAAATTATTTTGCGCATATTTATAATGGTAATATGACGTTGGTTAAGAGAAAAAGTTCCAAATTAATTACAATTTTAATACAAATTGTATGTATGTACCCGCAAAGCCTTCTTGTACTTTTATATCACTTTCTCACTATATCACACTAGCCTTTAATTTCATCGAACAAAAATTGTCTCCACCCACACACTGCACCGGCTGCATCCAAACTGACCTGACTATTTTGTTATTTGTAGTTTTTCTGTACATAAACAGGTAGGCAACTCATTCCCTATACATTTGCTTTTGTTTTATTAATATGAGCATATATGAGTAACTCGTGCATCCCTATACGGTCCAACTGGACGGGCCCCGAACTTCCCTCTTTGTTTGTTCTTTTATCCCTAGAGTTTCTAGAATGTGGAACCTGCTGCCCACGGAGGTCTTTCCTTCCCCCAAATCTTCAGGTATATATTTAAGTCCCGTGTCAACAAACTCCCTCTTACCTCGCTTAAGACACCCACGGTACGTTAGTATTTAGGCCTTTAGCCTTCGTGGTTTATCCAAAGATAAAAAAACCTTACTGTACAAAACTAAAATCCAACCCGATAAAGAAAGGGATTGCTAAAATTTCGTAGAATTTTTAGACCTGTTTGTAGGGGCCCTTGTAATAAAATTAGCCCTTGGGCACACTCCAGTTAAAACTAAGTAGGTACGTCTTTCCCCTTTCGTTTTACACAGAATTATTGATATCACAAAACGAAACGTTTCCGATATTCGTGATCAGCGCCTCGAGAATCCTTTCTAAAATAAAGTAATAACTATCCCCTTTCACCTTTCCCCCTCCCTTATCTACGCCAGCGCACATGAAATACAATTTTTGGAGTGCTGATGACAAAACAAAAGGTACTTTTTACAAAAATCCGCATTTTTTTTTTGTTATAAGGCTTCACTTATTGTATTTTCTATTTTGTATATAGTGTGTGTTCCCATCAGGATATGTAGGTATTACAAGAGGACAAATGGACCAAAAATTTTTGAATTTTAAAATGAAATTTTGAGAAAACTGGTCGCATAATCCAAAACTATTAAATCCAAAATTTTACTCCCATTGGTACTATATAGGGCGAGTTATAACTAAAAATATGAAAAATGCCCAGAAACTGACTACTTCTATTTTTAAAATTGAACAATATTGTATAAGTAAATGTTGTAAAGAATTAAATTTTATGTCAAAATTTAAAGTTAAAGCAAAGAATAAGTATGTTATTAATCTTTGGTTAAAGCATAAAAGTTTTAAAAAATGTAACTGTCAATTTTTTACATTACTCATTACAACTTAAATAATTAGCAATAGAAAGCGAAATTTAAGGGAAATTTATTAATTTTAAATATGTTTTTAAAATTCGATGCCTTAGGCCAAGTATTTCAAAAACTGTTATCTTGCATTATGTTAAAAATTAACAAATATATTTTTTTACTTTAATTCTTTAACTTTAAGTTTTGACATAAAATTTAAATCTCAACAACATTTTCTTATAAAATTTTGTCCTATTTTTAAAAATGAAGGTACTTTACTCTTTGTCATTTTTCATATTTTTATAGTTATAACTCGCCCTGTATATTACCAGTCGGAGTAAAATTTTGTATTTATTAGTTTCGGACCATGCGACCAGTTTTCCCAAAAGGACGATTAAAAATTCCAAAATTTTTGGTCCATTATATCTGTCTTTGTAACACCTGTCCTGAGACACACTGTATATCTACAATATGTCCAAGGATCGGTGTTACAAGGGGACACAAATCGACAACAAATTTTTGAATTCCCGAACAGTATTTGTATTAAAATATGAAAAATTACCAAGAGTAGAGTATCTTTATTTTAAAAAATAGGACAAAATTGTATAAGTAAATGTAAATATTTAAATTTTATGTCAAAATTTAAAGTTAAAGAATTGAAGTTAAAAAATATATATATATTTTTTAAATTAGGCAATAACACTTTTAAATAGGAAGCGAAAAAAATCTTAAAATATTTATATATTATTTTTTTTTAATTTGGACATTATTCAATTACTACATTTTGTTTTTGTATAAGTAAAATTTTGTATTTCTTAATTTTGGACCATGCGACTCAAAATTTCGTTTTAAAATTCCAAAGTTTATAGAAAATAAGGTACATATGTATATTAGGGTTTGGGTGCGTTGTTGTGAGGGCTTTTTGTAAGTTTTTAGCACCAAAAGACAAAAAGGGGGCCCCAATCTTGGTAAAGTATAGCATGTTAAGTGTTAAGTTGAAAGAAGGCCCCAGTTGAAGGGTGAGCAGCCTTTTTTTGTGCTCCTCAAAAATAGGAAAAGGGAGGGCCGACCTTATCTATAATGCTATTATGTTGTAAGGGCGGCTTCATTTTAGAGATGAGTACCTTTTTTTTGCCGAAAATTTGTTCTAAAAAAATTCTTTACTGGTAAGGACCGGGCCCCAACATTTCCCTCCGCCCCGGGCCCCGATACCTTAAGGTACGTCACTGCCCGCTGGCCAACCCACAAATTCAACGCTGGATATTGAGTAAAGATCGTACGAATAATTAAGTTAATTTATTTTTTTGAAGACCGGGGGCTGCAGCCTCTGCGGTAGCCTCTTGAACATGCTTATGTCTTTATGTCTATAACGGGGCCATTGGGTATGACGAATTGTAAAACTAAACCAAAAAATATTTCATTGGTCTAAAAATCAATATAACCATGGTTTCAAACGCAAATGAGTAAAGAAGACATTGTTTCTCATTGGCCCTTTTAAGCCTTTAGGATAATGAAAAATATGCATTTAAGAAAATCAGTTTGAGTTTCAGCCATTAGATAAAACTTTCTTCTTTAATTTGAAGCGTATGACGACATTTTATCACGCATTGAAAACGTGAAGCTTGACCTTGCCTCGTGACGAGCCCATAGAAATTATTGAATTTTCAGGTAAAATCGTAGTAAAAAATGTGGCAACATTGCATCAAAAAAGAATGGATTTAAATTTCCCGCTTGAGAAACCGGAAGTAATGACCTCTAGCGGACTGTTCCCCTCCATGCCCTCCTTTTCTTGCCGCAGTGCAGCAAGCGCTGTGATTGGCCAAATTTCTCTGTGACCCTCCTTTCAACCCCGGAGCAGCTAAAGCTCCGTATAATTTCATAAATCGCTGCCTCTTTTCCTTTAGACGTCGAAGAGGTAAGTTGTGCTTCTACATTTTCTAAGACCTCTTTTACTTTAGTATTTTGTGTCTTCTACTTTTTAAATGTTCCAACTTCTAGTTAAAGTAGCTCTGTTGATTGTACTTTTTATTTTTAAATAGTTGAGGTGCATTAAAGTGAAATATGCTGCCTTCTATTTTCAGATTAAGGCTCTCTTCCCCGTCCATTTGCAAAGAAATTTTTAATTATACCATCAATTCAAGAAATCTACGTCTATCACAAACACTAAACATGTAAGTATTTGTTAATTTGTAATAATTTAATTGCCAAGACCATAAAAAAGCTTTAAAACCATTACATATTCTTTCTTTTATAAATCGATTTTCTCACGGTGTCGGCCATTTTGTCGTTTCATCGTTTGATACGTGGCGTACACGCCTTGCAATTTATTGATTAGTCATGTTCGTAACTCATTTAAAGAATTTTTAACAATTTTTACTTTTAAAACTGAGTTTTTTTATTTTAATCGGGTTGGCTGTGGTACCGTCAGTCGTTTCCTAAGAAATCTAAACAAAGAAAAAACTTTATTTTAAAATTTTATTTTCAAATAGCTGATAAAATGGCAACGAAAGTTTTTGCCCAAGTATCACTATATAATGCATCATTTGGTTTTCCCAGGTCTTACAGAAATCAAAACGGAGGAGGAAATGGAGGCGGTTTCCGAGGTCGTCAAAACGGATTCCAAAATGGCGGATCACGAGGAGGTAGCGGCGGCTACGGACAAAAAATGGTAACAGTTGGGGAAACCAGAATGGAGGTAGCTTTGGCAAGTCAAGCGGTCCTGGAGTTAGATTGCGCTCTGTGGAATGGGGAAATAAACAACTTCGACCATTTAAAAAAGACTTTTATGTAGCACATGACACCATTGAACAAAGATCCGACAATGAAGTAGAAGAGTTCCTTTCTAATAAGCAGATTACAGTTGAAGGAAAAGCACCAAAACCCATTCAAAACTTCCATGAAGCCAACTTTCCTGATTATGTTTTGGATGCTATTGTTGCTCAGGGTTATGAAACTCCAACATCTATTCAAGCCCAAGGCTGGCCAATTGCTATGAGTGGACATGACATGGTTGGAATTGCACAAACTGGATCAGGTAAGATTTAAAACTAACCATGTTGTCACTTAATTTTTATTAGTAAATATCTTATTTATTCATTTATTTAGTAAATAGCGTTTTTATTTAAATTTTGGTATACAGCGTTTTTTGAAACACTCATTGTAAATTCAAAGTAATTTATTATTAATAAAGTTTAAAAAATGCCTCACCCTAACCTAATCTCAAAACTGTTGAAACCATCTTAAAATTTATGTCTTTAAAATCCATTATGGTCCAAAAGAATTTTTAGTCGGACATGTTACGGACACTTTATCTTCCAATAAAACTAACCTAAATTAACCATATTTCTCCTTTTTGCATGTAATTCTTTAGTTTTCCCCTAAATTTTGAATTAATATTTCCACCCCTTATAAATCCATTTTTCTATTTAATTTACCAATTTTTTTTTCCATAAAATTGAAAAGCATCACATTCAATCATTTCAATCTCGGTAATTTTTAATTTTAATAGGTGCAAGCCAAATATAGAGTGCCAATTTAGCTTTAAATCAAAAATTGTTTGCAAAAAGGAGGGGGATTATAGTGAAAATAAGGTAAATTTACTTTTCAACTGTGATAATGGATATCTCGAAGTAAAAGTTCTTTGAGATTCGTGATCAGCACCCTAAAAAGCCCATATACCAATTTTAATTAAAATCAAACAAGACTAACCAATCATAGTTACTAATAGTAACTTCTGATTGGTGACTTCTATTTTATTTTTGTTATGTATATAAATGTATCTTTAGGCCCAAAGTAAAAGATTCTTATTATAAAACATTTTCTATTTTATAGAATAAATTTATAAATTCATGATCAGTGCCTTAAAGAAACACCTCATATAATAACTTAAGTTTTTATTTTACATAACAATATTAAATAGTACATTCTAACAAAGTAATAATATGATATTTGTAATAAATTACTTCGGTAATTATTTAGAAACCAGACACATGGCCGATTTTAATGGAATTTGGTATATGGGTTTTTTGGGGTACTGATTACGAATCTGAATTTATAGTCTGACTTGTTTTGTTCCTGAGATATTCGTCATCAGACTTGCTAACAAAAACTAACCTGAATTCACTTACCTCCCTTCTTTTTGCACTCGATTCCTGATTGAAAGCTAAATTGGTACTCAATATTTGATTTCCAACTCTAAAAACCCCCGTTTTTCTATTTATTTTACCTGTTTTTTCCATAAAATTGCAAAGCTTATCTTTCATTCATTTTGTGAAAGTAATACTTCACAATTTTATGGAAAAAATTGGTAAAATAAATAGAAAAATGGGGTTTTTAGAGGTGAAAATCAATTATTAAGTTCCAAAGTAGTGAAAACTTAAAAATTAGGTTCAAAAGAAGGGAGAAATAGTGAGTTTAGGTTAGTTTTTGTTATCAAGAATATCTTGAGATCAAACGAGTCTGACTAAAAATTATTTTAGATTCGTAATCAGCACCCCAAAAACCCCCGGATACCAAATTTCATTGAAATCGGCGATGCATCCGGTTTATAAATAATTAACATTACTTCCAATATAATCCTTTTTTACACATGATGAGACAGCTTAATGAAAACTGTGATTACTTTTATCGCACACCCTTTTACCTCTAAGAAGACCTGACCCACTTCTATTTATTAAATTGCTTAATTAAAATTTGAAACAAATATTAACCTTAGCTTTTTTTACAGGAAAAACTTTGGCTTACATTCTGCCTGCTATTGTTCACATTAACAACCAACCAGAAATTCAACGAGGGGATGGTCCCATTGCTTTAGTTCTTGCACCTACAAGAGAATTAGCTCAGCAAATTCAACAAGTTGCCAATGATTTTGGCAGGTCTTCTCATATTCGTAACTCGTGTGTCTTTGGAGGAGCCCCAAAAGGGCCTCAAGCTAGAGACTTGGAAAGAGGAGTTGAAATTTGCATTGCTACACCTGGTAGATTGATTGACTTTTTGGAAAAAGGAACTACCAATTTGGAACGATGCACCTACTTGGTGTTGGATGAGGCTGACAGAATGTTGGACATGGGTTTCGAACCTCAAATCCGCAAGATCCTTAGTCAAATCAGACCAGACAGACAGACTCTTATGTGGTCAGCAACTTGGCCAAAAGAAGTAAAAAATTAGCTGCAGACTTTATGAATTCTTACATCCAGCTTAACGTAGGATCTTTGGAACTTTCTGCAAACCACAATATTTTACAAATTGTCGATGTATGTCAAGAACATGAAAAGGAAAACAAGTAAGTATTTTTTTACACTAATTAAAGTTATTTTTCTTTCTATTTTAAAACTATTAAAAGTGTACAAAAAAAAATTATCATGATGAGACAAGTTTATGAAAAAAGAATAAATGATTACTTATCATACACCCTTTTATCCTCTAAGAAGACCTGATTTTTTTCACTTACAAAATAATTTACTTTTTGTGTGTTGCACATTTCTAAATAAGCTTTTTACTTTTCAGATTAAATACACTATTGCAAGAAATTGGCACTAATGCTGATCCGGGAGCCAAAATAATCATTTTTGTAGAAACTAAAAAGAAAGTGGAAGGTATCACAAAGACCATTAGGAGGTATGGATGGCCAGCAGTATGTATGCATGGAGACAAAAGCCAGCAAGAACGTGACTATGTTCTTAGAGAATTCAGAAACGGAAAGGCTACTATCCTAGTAGCTACTGATGTTGCTGCCAGAGGTTTAGGTAAGCATCTTTGGTAAACATTTCTATGTCCGATCATTAGTTTTTTCGAGATCCAAAGTTTAAAATGGTGAATTAATGATTCAATGAGTAACATAAGAGATATAGATAAGATTTTTAGTAGCATCCATTTAGGATTTTCCAGACTGGTCTTTTTTCACTTTTTACAAATAATAAATAAGGCACCCACTGTACTTGGGATTAAAAAACAAAGCTATCCCAATTTATTGACTTTAGTTGTAAGTATTTGTTACTAATGATTAAAAACTTTAAAATGGTCAGCTTTATTGATAGAAATTATTTTTATTTTTTTGAGGTAATATTAGTGTAAAGGGGTGATAATAAACCCTTGATGTTATCTTTTTAAGTTTAATTACTGCCATATTTTTTAATGCATATATGAAGTGTAAGAGCCATTTGTTTCATTTACCCACAAGTTTTTTTTCAAATTATATGAATTGGCTGAGAAAGAATTAGTAAGTTTCTATTTTTTAGACAGCTGAAAGATTTGTGGCAAAATCTGGATTAAAAAAGACTGTTCTCTTATCATTTAACTCTTAAAATAAAGGCTCTAGTAGTGCTTTAAAATAGTTGCAAACCAAACCTGTCTAAAGAATATGGTATATCTAGGGTTTAATATCACCCTAATATTAATTTTAGAAGCATTGCACTGTTTTTTTACAATTATTTAATCAGTCTGGGTGTCCTTTTTGTTTCAGAGGCACAAGCAGGATAGCGGGTAATTTTGCTTAATTGATGAGCTAAAGAATTGCCTGTTGTGTTCTAAAAATTAAAAGGATGCAACATTGTCTTGCGGGTGCCTCTATACGACCAGTGGAAGATTTTGACACATCAAATATTGGCATTGACATTGAGTTACCCTCTCCCAGAAACCATTACCCAGTGATCCTGTTATCTATCCTTAAAATCATTTGTTCCCGATAACTTCCTTCTAAGTAACACAAAAAAAAAAACTGACCAGGTTGAGAAGGAAAGCTACACGTCGAGGGAAACAATTAAAGTCACAGCCATAGAGATTTGTCTTCCTTTTGGTCACAGTATCTGCTGCTAAGTGTTTGAGTAGACCTTTTTGCATTCATAACACCAATGTAATTAAGTCACACAATGGGGTCCACTGAAGCAAGGCAGATTATGCTACTAATTTCTGTAGGTTACTCTTGTGATTTAAATATTGCCACGATTCACAACTTCATGGATTTTCGTTAGAAACTCGATCATGGTTAGTATGAGTTATTTTTTATTTTGTTAGCATGCTTTTAGATAAAGGGCCAGTGGTCAGTTTGACTAGGGTGTTTTATCAAAGCTGACAATTTTAGAATACTTAAAATGTCTACTGCAAAATGAGCCACTGATTTTTTCCAAAGGAAAACACAAAAACAGCATAATTAAAGTTGTCCTAACTGTTTTTTTGTCAAATAATTTTCTTAGAGTTGGTTTAACTACAACACTGAAAATTTAATTAGTGTAAATGGTCATTTTACAAACTTATGTCTTCAGTTAAATATCTAGTTACAAGTGACCACTGCCTCTTGAACTTTTTTTTTTTACTAAGTTGGCTTGCTTTTATGTTTATTCGGGGAAATTAAAATGCAGACATTTAATAACTAACAATGTATTTCAGATTTTAATATTTCATGCTGATTAAGATTTTTTATTATGGAGTGGTATCACTAATTATTGTTACTTTTGCAATATTTTTCATCCAAGATGACTTTTATTTGGAACTTTTAAGAAAAAAAATGTGTAATATAATAATTTAAAAAAAAATATTGTCGAGATTTTACTAATTTTACAAAAAAGATGTATCCAGTATTATCCCATACAAAACTATCTAGCTTTCGATGGTATTGCGCAACAATGCTGGTAAATTATAGTCCTGTTTTATCCTCCAGTCTTTCTTTTTAATGAAATAGCTGGGTTGGAAACGCAGGAAACAAGTAAAAAGTAAAAAATAATATTTTTGAATGATTGTACATACATAAAGTATTTTCACAAGTCAAAAGTTTCAAAATAAATCTAAAAAAATAATACAAAAATAATTATAAATGAAAAATATAAAGATATTGTTACCAATATACTGTTATCAAAAACCTAGAATTAACTAATATTAAAGTAATAATAAAAAGAATGTGTAAAAGTCGCAAGAAGTAGTGATACTACTTTTACTATGTAAAAATATGTTGTTTATGTTCATACATCCCTGGTGATGGTTAAAAACATGTATTTACAATGTAATATTTTTAAAATGCTTGTGCAAAAATCACTTATTCAAATTGTACTGCCTGCAGACCTTTCTTTAAAAATAAAATAAGTTCAGAAATTACATGGAATGAAACTTAAATTTTCAAAATTTTGTTATTTAAAATATTAGCTGAATTGGGTAGATAACTTGTTAAATTTGGTTGTGGTTAGCAATATAGTGCTCCCGTTAGCATTGAAAACTAGAGAATCTCTAATTGTAATATGTGTGAAAACTATTTTTTTTTGCTAACCTATTTTGTGAAAGATTATAATATCGGGACAGGGATTAAAATCTAAAACAGCATGAAGCTATCATATTTTACAGGAAACATATCATTAATATTTTTTTTTATTTAGATGTTGACGGGATCAAATATGTAGTCAACTATGACTACCCTAACTCCTCAGAAGATTACATTCACAGGATCGGCAGAACGGGCCGATCTGAAAGCACAGGTACCTCATACGCCTTCTTTACACCATCCAACTCCAAACAAGCCAGAGACCTCGTTTCAGTACTAAAAGAGGCAAATCAAGTAAGTATAAAGTGGTTATGCTAGGTATAAAATATCAAATGTTTATCAAGAATAAATACAAAGCTTTTCGTTATGAAACAGTCTTTATAAAAAAGCACCAAAAAAGAAAATCTATACATAAATTAATTCATTTCAGCCATTTACTTTTGCTCCATTTATCAGTGACAGTATTATTTTTCTGTGTCCAAAAAGACAGACCTTATTCTGTTCTCATAAAAAGTGTTTTCATGGTAGCCAATCTGACCACAAAAATTTTAGCATTGTTGGAAAACGGAACTACAAGCTGGCGACAGTAGACCAACCACTTTTTGTGGCTCATATCAATTTCAAAAAGTGGCCTGTGGAAACACGGCCTAAATGAAATGTCTGTAATACAAGCTCTGAACTTTCCACTTTGTTCAATCTTTCTCCTACAATTCTTTAAGCCTTTGTTAATTACCAGCCTCAGCGGACTGTCCCATGATTAAAAAAAAAAAGACTTCTACATTATTGTCATTTTAGCCTTGTTAGGTAGATAAAAGTGGCTAAGTGTTGGTAAAATAAAATAGTATTATTTTTACCCTTCCAATTTGGCATGCCTTTGCTCAGATCCCTCGGCAAAGCATGAATGCTCTTGGAAGGGAGATAAATTGTGGGAAATATGCCTTCGGTGTCCACACGCTTAACAGTCTGGATCCCATCCTCAAGTTTCCCTACATGTTTTTAACAACATTTAGTATTAGATAATTTATTAGAAATTTTCCAGTAATTATATATTTTCCTTTTTCCAGGTTGTAAATCCCAAATTGGCTGAAATGGCAGTTCGAGGAGGTGGTTTTGGAGGAGCTAGAAATAGCAGATGGGGCTACGGGGGCGGTTTTAAAGGAAGGGAGAACAGTGGACCAAAGTACCATACAAGATTTGGACAGAAAACAAATGGTAATTTTTATTTCTTTTATCTTTCATTGTCACAGTCAACTCTTAAAGACATCTCCATATTTAGTATTTGATGTCCAATATTCACATGCCTTTTTTTATTTTTCAGGTTATTGAAGGGAGATCTAACTTTTAACTAGGACAATTTTCAGTATTTCACTCTGTGGATTCCACATAACGATAGGGTTAGTTTTTTTATTTAAAGAAATGCACTTATTTATAAACCAGTTTTCTGTGACCTGAATCTAAATCTGTCATGATCGTATGTGTTTAATACTGTGATAGAAGTAGATTTTCTTCTTCCTTATAATAAGTTTATTTGATGTATGAAAAAAAACTTGAAAAGTTTTAAAAGAATAAATGTTTTGTAATGTAAAATTTGTTTTATTTAAAGTGATTTATAAAGTTGTTTTTACCCCTAATGGTAGAAGAGCCCAAAAGGGGATTTCGGGATTTACTACAGCGCGACAGAAACAGTATTTTTTAACATATTTGAAAAACCATAGCCGCTTTCCCCATCATATACTATATATAAATTTTTTTTCTTATCTAAGCTTTGCAACCCAATAGGTTTCTATATCAGTCTGAAAAATATTTGTCAGAGCTTGGTGAATACGGCCGTTAGCATCGTGTGCTCCTTACTATAATAGCCTTTTAATCCACTTCAAATAGTACGAGGTTCTCTAACGTCCGTATTCACCAAGCTCTGACAAATATTTATCAGACTGATAGCCTGCTTTTTAAGCAAGCCGTAAGTTTTCATGCATAAATTACAAGTTTGTATAATAAACAAAAATATCAAAAGTAAACTGAATGTTTTAGTATTTAATAATGCGTTTTAATTTATATAAATATTTTACTATTAAAAAATGATATACTTAAATTTACATTGGAGCAAATTGTATCTGTAATTGCCAGTTTTATCTTATTTTTATCAGTTTAAATACCAGTTGTTGCCATATAAAAAAAAAAGGTACTTTTCTAGAAACCTGCGGTAACTTCGATTTTGACGAACTTTTTTGGAGCGCTGATCAGGAATCTAAAAGAATTTTTTGTCGGAAACGTTTTGTTCTCGAGATACGGAAACGTCAATCTATAAATTCAGCTTTAAATCAAGAATTGTGTTCAAAAAAAGGAGGAATATAGTGAAAATAGGATTAGTTTAAATTTAAACTTTGATGATAGATATCTCGAGAACGAAACGTTTCCGCCAATAAATTATTTTAGATTCGTGATCAGCGCCCCAAAAACCCCGGTATACCAAAATTAGAGTTGGTAAGGGGGGCAGGAAGGGGTAGCTGTCCCCCTAGAGATTTAAAAAAGTTGCCCATAGTTGCCCATGTAAAGCAACCAGTCTTAATTCTTTTTCTTGGCTTGCTTGATTTGTACATAGAAATCACCAATTCAATTCCATCAAATCTAAACGGTTGCAGCGTTTAGCTTTTGATTTGTCCTCACAAAAATGTTTTTACTAATATTGTAAAAATGGACTTAACATGGTTTTAAAATTAAAAAATGTGGTTATTAGTTACGATATCCGATTCTTAATAGATATTATAGCCGCGAAGTCAACCAATTAAAGTATAGTTCATATGAAAGTTGAAAATAATCGAAAAAGCACAAAAAGTGCTCTACTAGCATCTTCTTTCTGAAGCATAGACGTGCAGATTATTTTTTACTGTCTTCTTTTAAACAGCTAGTTTAAAACAAATGAAATATTTACATTATCACTTTTGCTCAGTTATATGATTACGATTTTTCGATTTGAGATCCAACTTTTGGTCGCTGGCAGACAGTTGTCAATTTTAAGTTTCAGTGTGCTTCATGTTGCAAAACGGTCCATTAGATCATA
>JACEGR010007344.1:0-50547 GCA_014170235.1 Listronotus bonariensis
ACCCCATACAAGCTAAAATAATTTTATTTTCTACCTTCTAGGCTGCAGAAAAGTCTGCACAATAAAAAAATTAAAGGCACATGAGGAAGGTTGTATGTCATTTTACATGTCATGTCCATTCAAATATGAACAACAATGTGCTCATGTTGGAAACAGGTTGCAAACTGTATTCCACTGTCAGCTCAACCATGGAAGCCAGACCATTATGGGAGACGATGACGGAGAGAATTCAATTCACGTAATTATAATCCTATTTATTTGGAAAATATTTAAAATATTGTAGTATAGTTGTATACAGTATCTTAAGTACACTGTGATACTGTGGGCCATAAGTTCCTAAGTAATTTGAAAATACAAAAACTTTTTTCTATCATAACGTTTAGTATTAAATTTTTACTCAAATGGAGCTCCATAAATCCTTACTTATGAAAAATAACATTTCGTAAATGTCTTCCATTTTTATTTTTATACATAAAGGCATTTTCTATAACTGCAGCAAGTTGTTAAAATATTGTCCATAAGTTTGTGTGACACTTCCTTTAAAGTAAAAGTCGGGCGTGGTCAAATTGAGAAAGCGTGGAGGGTATTCAATTTCTGCTAGCCTTCAAAAGGTAATTGATCTTCAAAAGTTATCTTAACAGTTTAAGTATTGGTTCAGCTGTATTAGCTATGGCGTCATCGTGTTGGAACCACATATCGCCGGTTTATTCTGGATTGCAGGACGCAAAAATTCTGTAGTAGCTCGCTGTATCGCTCTCCATTAACAGTAAGAGTATTGCTCTCATTACCTCAAAAAAAAATATACCCCAATAATCCTACCCGCTGTAATCCCACAACAAACAATAATACTTTTAATAGGATATAGTTAACGTTGATGAAGGGACCTAGAATTTTTCGTTCTCTAAACTCTACTGTTTTGGGTATGGGCTAAAGCAGCTCCATCTATTTAGCGGCTCAAAATGTGAAAATTGAGGTTTAAAAACCGCTTCAAATTGGTCACGAAATGGTGATAAAAATGGTCACTAAGTGCGACGAATTGATTATCCATATACCAACTTTTACAGCGCGTTTAAAATATTAAGGTCTTGGAACAATTTTAGCGTCCCAAATTAAACATACATAGCTAAATCAAAAGAATGCTATTGGTCACAAGGTGACCAACATTGCTCAGTATGAATTAATAATTGGGCAGTAAAATTAAAGAGTTTTGTATTAAATAAATAAAGATATTCAACGACGAGAAAATTTTGTGAGCGGCCCAAAATTAATTATTTTATATTTAAAACACAAATTCTAAAGAATGGTAACAATTAGAGAGTTAGTCATAAGTATTTATTATTTGGTCAAAGATATTGGAATAAATATAAAGAATTTACCATTTTAAGGTCACTAACTGCTACCTTAATCCTCCCAACTTCAATATTAAGGTGCTAAATATTCGTATGTAGCAATAAATAAGTTTGAAATAACTTGTCTTCATTTTATTTTACTGCTGACCAATTACTGTGACCTAATGACCATTTCGTGACCAATTGTATAGCATGAAACGACCTCCGAATGTTCATGTTGAGGTGCTAATTATATTTGTGTAGCAATTAGTGGCTTTATAATTTTAAACTCTTTTTATATGTATTCCAGTATCTTTGACCAAATATTAAATACATATGACCAATTCTCTAATTGTTACTCGCTTTAAGAATTTGTTTTTAAATTTATTTTTTTTTTATTTTGGGCCGCTTAAAATTTTTTTTTGTCCTTAAATGTTTTTATTTAGTACATAAAGAATTCGTTTTCTCTTTCCTTTTTTTTTCTCTGACCAAACTAGAGGCGCTAAACATTTTTTGATGACCATGATATTTTAAACACGCTGTAAAAGTTGACGCATGGATGACCAATTGGTCACACTAAGTGACCATTTATGAAATTCGGAGCCGTTTTTTAAAACACGTCGTATATCAGTTATTGTGGACGGCCATTCTTCAAGCTTTCACCAAGTAAATGCTGGAGTCCCTCAGGGCTCAGTTCTCGCACCAACATTGTTCCTTCTTTACATTAACGACCTTCTCTCGTCTACAACTAATTCCATTCATAGTTTCGCCGACGATAGAACTCCTTCACTCCAGTTTTCAGGTTCCTAAACCCATTACTAAACACGACTTAGAAAACAAACGCAGAGCGATGCAGATATCTCTTTCGCAGGATCTAAATTTAATATTGGATTGGGGCGCCAAGAATCTCGTCCATTTTAATGCATCCAAAACAAAATCACGTTCCTTGTCGCGAAAAGAGTCATCAAATACTCATCCTCTACTTATGAGCGGCCAAGTTTTACAGAGCAAAGACACCTTCAATCTTGTGGGCGTCACATTAGAAAGTAACCTTAACTGGCATAAACACATTGTATCTATAGCCACGGCAGCCTCAAAAAGCTTGGATTTCTCTTTCGAGCCAAAAAGTATTTCTCCCCTTCTAATTTATACACTTTATATGTGTCCCAATTCCGACCTCCCTTGGAATATTGTTCTTATATCTGGGGCATGGCGTCCCCCACAACCCTAAGCATTCCTAATTCTATTTAAAGAAGTCTTCGTTAATTAATTCGTCTCATTAATGATCCTTAACTTACAGAAAGGCTCCCCTCTCTTGCTCATCGTCGGGCTGTGGGGGATTTATCGCTTTTATAGGTACTTCCATGGCTTCTGCTCTGAAGAATTGTCCAGTATAGTTCCTCCACTCACGGTTCCCAACAGAGAAACTCGTGGTTCCGCGCGTATGCATCCCTATACTGTCCAATTGGACAGGCCCCGAACTTCCCACTTTGTTCGTTCTTTTATCCCTAGAGTTTCTAGATTGTGGAACCTGCTGCCCGCGGAGGTCTTTCCTTTCCCCCAAATCTTCAAGTATTTAAGTCCCGTGTCAACAAACTCCCTCTTACCTCGCTTAAGACACCCACGGTACGTTAGTATTTAGGCTTTTAGCCTTCGTGGTTTTATCCAAAGATTTAAAAAATACTTATCCGAATTATTCCTTATCCAATTTTAATTAAATTTGTCAGTGTTATTAACAGCAGTAAGGGCGCTACTGACTTTTGTGCAATTAGCTAAATTAGGCAGCAGTTTTACGACAGTAGTAAGAGCTACGACTTCTTGCATGCAAATAGTTTCGCTCTTTACGATAAAATTGCATAGTTCTGCATATTTATAACTTTATCTAAATTTTAATTCTTACTTTTTATTGTATTTTAGGTAAAATTATCGAACTTGTATCTCGACAGTGTTCACAATCTTCAAAAATCATATTTTAAGGACTATAGGAAAGAGGCTTAAACATAAAACCATTTTTATGTTGTATATAGACCATATTATTTTCCTATTGGTGGCTTACATCGACTTGGATCAAGTTTTTTTGAAGCTTATAGAGTATCATCGCCCTTGAGGAGGAACACCAATACGAGTTAAAAATGGTATTCTCGTTTAAAGATGGCATAAACTGAACCATTAACAATAAATCTGGTTTGTGGGGTCACCAACGGTTCCGAAAATGTTTTGGTACTCAACCGAAACGTCGTACCTGTTGACCTAGAAGCGGTGAAAAATTCATCCCATTTTGCAGTACAACTTATTGAAAAGAATTAATTGTGATTTTTTCATATAAATATATACAGGGTGTTACAAATAATGTTAAGAAAATCCAACATTAGAAGACATGAACAAAATTCACATAAATTCCCAGATACGGGTGTTAAACTTATTTTTTTTTTTGGATATCTTAAAAATCCCACTTACAATTTTGAAAAAAATGGCAGTTCTAATTGAAAATTAAAAAGGCTTTTTAAAATGTAACTTGATCAAATTTAACTTAACCAGTGGCGTCTCGAGAAAGAAAATGTACGCCACATACATTTCTCCACGTTTTATATTTTAATAAAATTATAAGCAAATAAAAACACACTCTTTTGAGGTCTTTAACTTTTTGTAACTTACTTGGTTTTCAAGAAAAAATAATATTAACTTAATTTTATATCCCTGGCCTCCCAAAAACATTGAGTTAATTTTAAAAATTCCCTAATTTAAAAATATTCGTTAGTTCTGGTTAGTCAGAAACTAAACGAAGTAAAAAAATAAATAAATAAAGAAGCTTAAAAGCTGCGTTTATTTTTACTTGCTTAATCCAAATTAAATATAAAACTGAACTAAAAGTTAGTGGCGTGCATTTTTTTGTCAGACATATTCCTTTAGGTAGGATAAGGGATATTTAGGATATAAAAAACTGATTTTTTTTGCTAAGTATTTGAAAAACAATTCATTTTCGGACCCATGTTTAAAATGAACTTTTTTTTCATGTATTCAGTAGTAGAATTTATAGATATTCTTAACAACATTTTGTAACAACCTGTACATCTATTTGAATGTGGTAGACAATGATTCTTTAGTAAGTGATATCTAGTAATACTTTCGAACATCCATTGTCTTTTTTTAACTATTCACACACATAGTTTCAGGCAGTCCCATCTCTGTCCGTTTTTAAGTGTAAACAGTTTAAACTTGAAAATGGACAGAGATAGGACTGCCTAAAACGTTGTAGAAATAGTTATTAAAATAAACACAATGGAAGTCCGAAATTCTTTTAGTATCAACCTGTATATCTATTTGACTTAAAGTAAATTGAAGTTATATACTGTAAAGGAGCTTATTTCTAACGGTTTTAAAGTTTTCCATTTCAGAAATGTCAGTCATTTTATTCAAAATTCCTTAAAATGATTTAGTGACTTTAAATTTAAATTTCGAAAAAAAAGTTTTTTCCTTTTAGATTTACACAAAGCTAGTGATTATCTTAGAGTGTATATATTTTCACCACTTAGGTACGATTTTTATTTTTATATATTCATTATAGGTATTTAAAAAAATAACAATAAAGTTAATTGGGTTAAAATACCTATTAATATTACTTAGTTGTTTTAAATTTAAATTTTGAAAAATAAGTTATGAACTTTTCATATTTAGTCAAAGAGTCAAAAGCTAGTAAATATCTTAATGTGTACTTAATAGCACCACCAAGGTGCAATTTTTTTAATATATGATAATTATTATGTTTTAAAAGTAATTGAAAAAAAAATATTTGTTTTGAAGATGTTGGCAATTGACTAGAGCTTTATTTAAGTTAAAGTTGACTTTTATTTTACCCTATCTTCCTATCTTTTTAAGTATAGGTAGTGTATACAAAAAGTGTAATATTGGTATTTTAAAAATAAGTTTTACATATACATATTAAAAATGTATGTAATATAATATTATAGATGTAATAAAATTCATCAAAAAAAGTGGTTGCGTTTTTTTTGTCGTCTATTAGAAAATTTTCGAGAATAATATGAAAGATAAAAATATATAAATTTCCAGTTTGGAAGACGGTGTCAACAAAACTTCTTTACTAAGTATTAATTTATACAATTTATAGGAATAATAAAGATCTAAAAACTGTCACGTCTTTGGCATATTATCTAAAATTTTAGGGTTTTATTTTAAAATAAATATTTATAAAAAAGGTTTTGTTTTACGTCTTTCGGCAGACAAAAATATGCCTTATTTTTAAGGCAAGACCAATGCTTCGGACGAAAGTAGTTACAATCGTACCCAAAAAAAAAAAAAAAAACTGGAACACTAAAGTCTAAGTAGTGCGAGTGCCTCTTGGTGTATAAGAAATTGCAGTTTTTAGCGGCAGAAGGTATACTAAATTTGATTAAAATAGTTAGAGTGGATGGGGTTAACAATAGGACAAATGGACAAAAATTTTCGTTTTTCGAAAAAGGCATTCTTCATAAAAATGTTTGCTTGTAAAAAAATAGGATTTACGAAGAGAAAATGTTGATTTTGTATACAGACTTTGCAAAAACCTAAAAAACATGATTTTAAACAAGTTTTATGAAACTGATTTTGTAGTTATAAAACATATTTCTAAATAAATTTTTCCAAATGACATTTTGCTAAAAAATTAAAAATGAAGATACCATACTGATGAAGAAAAATCATGTTTTTTAAGGGTTTGTAAACCCTGTATACAAAATCAACAGTTTCTCTTTGTAAATCCTAGTAAAAAAATAATATAAAAAATTACTATTTTTCAAAAAATAAAATTTTTGGTCCATTTGTCCTCTTGTTAACGCTCGTGGACAGTCTGTATGTGCGTTTTAAAACTTAACCACCTCAGTTATCTCAAAAATTAAGACATTGAAAAATAGGTTTATTTGAACTTTCTTTTTCTTATTAAAATCACTTAAGAATTAATAAGACCCTTAAGGATCATCGCGTCTAATTTTCAAAGACTGTGTTGTAACACAAATAATAAATCGCTTAAATAATTTGGAAAAAAGCCCGCACACCATACCAGAAGTGACCGGAAGTCGACGCATCATCAATAAATAGTAGTAAAATAATAAAAGTATATTCACTGTTTTCAAAAGTCAGAGACCCATAAACTCCTTGTGGGGCCCCGGGGCACTTGCCTCGCCTACCCCACCCTAAATCCGGCCCTGCAGTATGTGGTTATAGTGAACCGGTGCGAATCGCCCACTGCATAATCTCTTCGTAACAGAGTATGAGTGGTGATAAATCCCTTTGCAACAGAGAAACTCGACTTGAAAGTAACATATTCATTATATAATAAATATAGCCTGAATGCGTTGCCCGGGGCGGAACTGGGTTTTAGAACTTTGTTAAGAGTTTTTATCTGGTTGGCTGTAATCTGTACCGTTTAACTGTCTGGCTATTGGGGACATTACGCGTAGACTCCATCCCGTGTAAATTTCTTCAAAGATATTCGATATATTCGTGTCATTGTTTACATTTGGAAGGGTATATAGACGCTGTAATTAAATCACAGCAATTGTTATAAATTCCTGGAAGCTCATACTCGGCCATTTGCAAGTTGCCTCGTGTAGAACTGGCGGACTGCCTTAAAGTAGCGCCATCAATAATACCCAAGTAGAAAAGAAGAATTAAGATTTTTGGAGGTTAGAATACAGTCGCTAAAAAATAAACAAACTGGGCAAATAGTCAAACAAACTTTTTTAATAAACTAATTAGCTAGACAATGAAAATCTATCTTTCATAGAATTTTTTCAGTTCTGTTTTGTGTTTAAAAATCATAGAAACATGTTTCTCTATATGCAAACAGACTCACCAGCCTACTGGTGTTGAACATGCAATAAGTTGCTTTTTCTTTAGTAAAACTGAAAAAGCCTGGTTACAGCTAGCGCAAATATAATAAAAGTCTTTAGATTAATTCCTGATGTTGATCAAAAGACCAGACATGAGAGATATTCAGGTAAGTTATAATAAAATTTAGATAAAGTTCTATTCTCGGTATAGTTAAATTCTCGGTTAAATTAGTAGTTATTTAAAAACACTTTTAGAATTTTTCCACCCAAATCTAAGCTAGAATGTATGGCACAGTATCAGCTATTTGGCAATATAGTTTCAATGCAAAGTGTTACTTTAGCAAATGCTCCAAGAGATTCATTGTTGTTGGGTTTTGCTGATGCAAAACTATCAGTGGTCGAATATGATCCCGAGCATCATGAACTTAAAACATTAAGTCTGCATTATTTTGAGGAGGAAGAAATGAAGGTATCAGTAGATTTTTACTAATAGTTTAACTACAACTGGTATATATAGGTAAACTACATTTACAACAAGGAAAGTTACCTTACTGTCTTTTAATTTATAATCAGAAAAGCAATTTAATTAATTTATTTTTTAAACTTAGGATGGATGGACACATTTTCATCATGTTCCAATTGTTCGTGCAGACCCAGAAAATAGATGTGCAGTAATGACTATTTTCGGAAAGAAATTGGTTGTATTGCCATTCCGTAGGGATACTTCAATTGACGATACAGATTCCGATGTAAAACCTATGTCTAGTTCTGGAGGTGCCGGAAGAGCTCCAATTCTAGCTTCGTATATGATTGTTTTTAAAGATTTTATTAGATAAAATTGACAATATTATTGACATACAGTTTTTGCATGGGTACTATGAGCCAACATTATTAATTTTGTATGAACCATTAAAAACCTTTGCAGGGTAAGTTTGCTAATAATTCGTGTGTATACATACTCTAAAAATACCTTAAATAATAAATTCCTATAATATTACAGATTACAGCACATATAAGTTTTAATGTTTAAGTATGATTTATAAATCTATATTTATTTTTATTTCTAGGAGAACAGCTGTAAGAAGTGACACATGTGCTATGGCAGCAATTTCTTTAAATTTGCAGCAAAAAGTACACCCCATTATTTGGAGTGTTTCAAATCTGCCTTTTGATTGTTTAAAAGCAGTACCTATTAAAAACCTTTGGGTGGTACTTTAATTTTTGCGATAAACTCTTTAATTTATTTGAATCAAAGTATTCCACCATATGGAGTATCAGTAAATAGTATTGCGGAGAGTTCCTCTAGCTTTCCTTTAAGTAAGTCCAATTTTATTTTATGTACTTATTTATGATATATTATAATTTTAATTAAGTATTTTTAGCTCTAAGCTACATCACTTTGCTACTTTAAAATAATTTTTATATGTTTTTATAAATTTAAAATTAATAATTTGCATGCCAAGTCAATTAATACAATCAGTATATTATTAAAAAATATATATCTATTGGAATCTTTCAGTTGCCTTTTAGGTTCTGGACCATGCAGAACAACCATTTATAATAAAAAAGTGTTCCTTATGTTTAAACTTAAGTAAAAACACTGTATATAACTGCAAGAAAATAAATATTTTATTTAGGTATATTACTTTGAAACAAGCTTTCAAATTTCTTTTAATGACTTTAGTAGTTAATTTATTTGATTTAACTTTTTTAAGGGCCCCAAGAAGATTTAAAAATAAGTTTTGACTGTGCACAAGTTGGTTTCTTAGAAGACGACACATTAGTTTTATCTCTTAAAGGAGGAGAATTATATGTGCTTATGCTTTTAGCTGATAGCATGCGATATGTTAGAAACTTTCATTTTGAAAAAGCTGCGGCCAGTGTATTGACAACTTGTGTAAGTATTTTTGATTTAAAGTTACCTTCAGTGATTACTTGGATTGTTTGGGATTATTTAAGAAACAGTATTTTTTAATTTAATGATGAAGAAGCGAAAGATAAGTCTCGAAAATAAAATTGTGGCTTTTAAAAATGTATATATATATATATATATATATATATATATATATACTAGCTATGATTCCCGGCTTCGCTCGGGAGTTTTTGGTTCGTTCACTACAAAATAAATTTAATTAATTTTATAGCGTCAACAACACGTGGTTATTATGCTGTTAAAATGTAGCTTATATGACACGTTCGTAGATTTACCATAGCAGCGCCATCTATTGATTACTTACTCAACCCAGTCGAACAGACAAATAATTAGCAATAAATTAAAATTGTGACTATAATTTGAGATTTAAACTATCCTATCTCTCAAGTTGGATCGAACTGCACATGGTGTGAGAATTTTATTATAATCGGTTAAGTGGTTTAGAGTCCATTGAGGACAAACATTGTGACACGAGATTTATATATATTAAGATATATATATATATATATATATATATATATATATATATATATATATATATATAAATAAAATACTTAGGTTTGTAAAATATACAACACAGACTGCTTTTAAACGAAAGTAAAACCCAGCAGATGCTATTTGCAATGCGCCCACTGACCAAGTGGGAGGGAATAACTGAGGCGGAATTTCTCGGAGTAACCCTGGATACAAAATTACAATGGGGACCCCACACAACCAAAGTTGGTGCTAAGATATCCAAGGGTATATATGCCCTTAGGGGCCTCTCGGGAAGTGTATCGCAGGAGATCCTGCGTACTGCCTATTTTGCCCTTGTACATACACACATATCATATGCGATCCTAGCATGGGATCATTCATCGGGGGCTCATAGATCGTTTGCTCTGCAGAGGAGAGCTGTCAGGGTTTTGGCTGGTATAAGATATCGGGATGATTGTAGGGGGCCTTTGCACGTTATCAACTCTTAACACTACCATGTCTGTATATTCTTGAAAATCTTTTATACATAAAAAAAGTAACACCTACTTAACCCATGATAATGTGCATGACTATGATACCAGAAACAAAGCAAACCTCGTTCTGCCCTGCTGGCGTCTGGGAAGGTGCCAGGATGGACCTGGATACTGGGCAATCAAACTTTTTAATGTCTTACCAGATGACATAAAACAGTTACGTGTAGATAAATTTTATAAAAAAATGAAAAATATTGTAGTAACTAATTGTTTTTATTCGTTAGACGAATTTCTTAGTTTTCAATTTTAATTTGTAGTTTTTAAATGTAGTTTTTATCTATTTTATATTTCTTTTTGACATATGTAAACAAAAACTTTTTGTATGACATGAATAAATGAGTATTGAGTATTGAGTATTGAGTATTGAGTATTGAGTAACATAGTCAAGGCTGAGGTCAAAGCTTAGCATCCAATCATTTATTATCCAGTAAGAGTTAGTGATGACACCCCATGTATACTTTTCTTTAGTGCACCTAGTTTTCTTTACATTAATCAAACTTTTTTTTCAGGTTTGTATCTGCGAAAACAATTTTCTGTTTTTGGGCTCTAGATTAGGAAATTCTTTATTGCTGCGTTTCACAGAGAAAGCTAATGAAGTGATAACATTGGACGAGTCTGAAGAACCAAGTACAAAAAGAGCTAGAAAAGAAAAAATAATGAACAAGGAGAAAAAATTTTAGACTCTTTAACGGACTGTATTGCTAGTGATGTGTTGGGTAGGTTTAAAGTATATTTAATTGATTATTAAACATTAAGTTGCATACAGCAAAATTTAATAATTTTTTTTTTATTCTCACCTCACGATACAAATAAAGAAAATCCTATACTTTTTTAATTTAACATTTTTTTAATAGATATTCGAGATCCTGAAGAGTTAGAAGTATATGGTAATCAAAAACAAGCAGGTGTTCAAATCACCAGCTACATTTTTGAAGTGTGCGATTCTCTCCTGAATATAGGCCCATGTGGTCAGATATCTGTAGGCGAACCCGCCTTTTTAAGTGAAGAATTTCATAACAATCCTGATCTTAATTTAGAACTCGTAACCACTGCGGGATATGGTAAGAATGGTGCACTGTGTGTATTGCAGAGATCTATTAAACCACAAATTGTAACCACTTTTACATTGCCTGGCTGTTCAAATATGTGGACTATTCGGAGTGGAGAGGAAAGACATGCTTTTTGATACTTAGTCAGGAAGATAGTACAATGGTAAGTTGTTTAAAACAAGTATGTACCTACAGCATCATAAAAGGTATGTAAACACTTTTTACACATAATTTAACTTTATTTCATATGTTGACCGTAAGTTTCTATTTAATTAAAAATAATTTGAAAATGGCTTGTTTTTCTATAGGTTTTACAGACTGGTCAAGAAATCAACGAAATTGACAACACAGGATTTGCTACCCATCAGCCTACAGTTTTTGCTGGTAATTTAGGAAATAATAGATTTGTAGTTCAGGTTACTACAATATCCGTACGACTTCTGCAGGGAGCTGTGCAACTACAGCATGTTCCTATGGATTTGGGATCTCCTATTGTTCATGTGTCTAGGTAAGATTAAAAAAAAGCTATTTAAATTTAAAAATATTTGTTAAAAAATGTGTTTCTTATCATTTTTTTTTAAATTTTGGGAACAGAAAGAAAAACCAAATATTAGCCGAGTGATTTAATCATGGGTATAAAGTGTAGTGTTCCCAGAGATTTTATTTTAAACTTAAATAAAACCTAATTTAGGATCAAGTTTAATAAAACCTTTACTTTTAGTGCTGATCCTTACATTTCGCTGATGACAGCTGATGGTCAGGTGATTACTCTTATGTTAAGAGAAACAAGAGGGTCTGCCAAGTTGGTTATAAGTAAATCAACACTTTCCAATGTAAGTAATATTGCAATTTTTGTTTTTGAATCAGAACTAGAAGTTATCTTAAAAATTGTTTATATTTTAAATGTTTCTCATATCTGTAGAAATTAATCAACAGGTTGTAACAAAATATCGTTAACATTTTAATTTTAGTTTTGTACTTTCTATTAAAAATAAATAACATCCCCAACAGAATCTAAACAAGTTACATAAGGTCTATTGAAATGTATAGGTTCTTTGTAAAAAAATTTAAAGACTTTAATGACTAATTTACAGTCAAATATATCTAAAAAATAATATATCTTTTCCTAGAGCCCCCAGTTTCTACAATATGCATGTATAAAGACACTTCAGGTCTGTTTACAAGCAAGATTCCAGATGAATTCACTCACATTCCCCAGCACTATATAGGTGATTCCCTTGACCTTAAATCAGAAGCTGACAACGAAGACGACTTGCTTTATGGAGACAGTGACTTTAAAATGCCTTCTTTAAACCCACCCGCTCCCAAACCCAAAGTGTTTTACAATTGGTGGAAGAAGTACATGACTCCGAGCAAGCCTACCTATTGGTTGTTCGTAGTGCGAGAAAATTCTAATTTGGAGATCTACTCAATACCTGATTTTAAACTGAGTTTTTATGTGCAAAATTTATGTTATGGGCATAAGGTTCTTATAGACGCCTTGGAGTCGGTTATGTTGAATGCTGTGCCCCATGTTAGTGAAGCTCAAATTCAGAAAGATTTCCAAGTCAAAGAAATTTTAATGGTAAGTTAATTTTAAATTCCTAATTGCCCATCAAGGATCCATTACACTTTTAATGTGTTATCAACAATAACTAAAAGTACCTATATTAGTTTTTTTATGTGAGTTTATTACAATTCCTAATTTTAGGTTGGCCTTGGTAATAATGGAAGCAGACCTTTACTGTTAGTTAGACTAGAAAAGTTTCTTTACATTTATGAAGTCTTTAGGTATCCCAAAGGAAACCTTAAATTAAGATTTAGAAAAATGAAACACGAGATTTTGTATCAACCGAATATTTCCGGTAAAATTGAAACAGAAAATTCCGATTTCTTTACCCTGCAAGAACGAATTGCTAAGATTAGATATTTTGATAACATTGCAGGTAATTGGCAAAATATTTTTTTAGCTGTTAAAAATGTTTTAATATACTTAACCTTGAGGAAAGAACAAATTACTATGATGGGTTGTTTTCTTTATAATAAAGGGTTTATCAATAAGAGCGTCAGAACTTTAAAATGAAACAAAATATGAACTACAAGTAAATTGAAGTTATTTTTATTTTATTGCAAAAAGAAATTTATGGAATTTGTTTTTAAAAATTTGTTTAAATATCCTCCTCTACTTTGTTGAGTTGAATGGTTTCTTAAGGCCCAATTTTTAATTACCTTTTCAATCATATCACCCGGTATATTTGAAATGGTGCGTGTGAGGTTCTGCTTAAGGTCACGAATCGTTCGTGGCCTATTCTCGTAGGCTTGAGATTTAAGTTAGCCTCACAGAAAATAATACAAGGGTGGGAGATCACATTACCTTAGCGGCCACTTCACATTTTCATTGCTGGAAATACCCGGCATTCGAATGATACATTTTAATAATTTCTGCTCGTTTTTAAATCGTGTATCTCTTCATAATGACTTGTGAGACACTACTGAACACAACTATGACAGTTTGGTGACATAATTCAAAGCAATGTTGCTACAGCAACATTTTAAAGTTCTGACGCTCTTATTGGTAAACCCTTTATTTTACCCTTAAAGTTGAGCCTACATTTTTCATAGTCACATATCAATTATATTTTTATCAAAAAATTAAAAATTTTGTACTTTTTTAAATTGACTAAATTATTCATGGACATGGACTTATTTTCACTTTAGGTTATAATGGTGTATTTATTTGTGGTGGAAGCCCCTATTGGTTGTTTTTGTCGAAGAGAGGAGAAATCAGGACACATCCAATGGTAATAGATGGGGAAGCTATAAACTTTGCTCCCTTTAACAATGTTAATTGTCCTGAAGGATTTCTGTACTTCAACAAAAAGGTATGATTTAATCACGGGTGTCAGAATAATAAACCTAGATATTTGACTAACCAAAGTATTTGATTTTTTTTTAACTTTCATTGACTTTCATACATACAATAAATTTTAAACATGCCTTTATTTGGTTTCTTACTCTGTGACTTTTAGTCGGAATTAAGAATCGGGATCCTACCAACCCACTTGAGCTACGACGCGCCTTGGCCGGTAAGGAAGGTTCCTTTAAGGTGTACACCTCACTTTGTCACCTACAACTTGGAATCAAAGACTTACTGTTTAGTGACTAGTTTAGCTGAGCCTTCAAATTCTTATTATAGATTTAATGGAGAAGACAAAGAACTGACAGTTGAAGATAAAGGAGATAGGTAAGTTAAGAAATAGTTTTATTTAGTAAATTTTTAAATAGAATTATAAGATACAAGAAGAGAAATTTATTGGTAATTTTTTTAATACTCTCATATTTTTAAGGTTTCCGTACCCTCTTCAAGAAACATTTAGCTTAATGTTATTTTCCCCTGTATCATGGGATGTTATTCCAAACACCAAAATAGATTTGGATGAGTGGGAGCATGTGACATGTTTAAGAAATGTATCCTTGGAGTATGAGGGTGCTCGTTCTGGTTTAAAGGGATACATAGCTGTAGGAACAAATTATAACTATGGGGAAGATGTGACTTCAAGAGGCAGGGTAAGTGGTTGGTGTCGTCAAGGCAGTTTGTGATTTAAAAAATAGTTCTATACTACTATTGTAATATATATTTTTGGGAGGTACTTTTATCACACACAACAGAAGATTGAGTTTAACTTAAAAGTTGTTAATGAAATAAAAATAATTACAATATTTGTTGAAAACATAAACGAAACATAATTTTCTTTATGTTTTCTAATACATATTTTATTTATAGATTCTGATTTATGACATCATAGAAGTTGTACCAGAACCAGGTCAGCCCTTGACTAAAAACAAGTTTAAAGAAATTTACGCTAAGGAACAAAAAGGGCCAGTCACAGCGCTGTCTCAAGTTAAAGGATTTTTAGTATCGGCTGTTGGACAAAAGGTATGTAAATGTAAATAAAAAATACTGAGCCTATGGCAGATTAATTCTGAATAAGAATCCGAGAGCTACGATTCACCATTTTTAAATTTCTGAGCTATTAATTACACCTATTTTATTCATTACTGGAAAAATTAATTATTACAAAAATGATTTTTGTTTTTGTCTTATTTACAGATTTATATTTGGCAATTGAAAGACAACGATTTAATAGGTGTGGCTTTTATTGATACACAAGTGTATACACATCAGATTTTAACAATTAAGAGTTTGCTGCTCATAGCTGATGTCTATCAGTCTATTTCTTTACTAAGATTCCAAGAAGAGTTTAGGACATTGTCGATGGTTTCTAGAGTAAGTTAAATACATAAATATTAAGAAGTTTGTAATTTATTATTTTGTATATAAGGTATTATTATGTAGGGGAGACTGTCCTAAAATGACATAGTCGATAAAATGACATAGCAGACATTCTTCCTTATAGGAGTAATATTCAGTACCTAGCGCGCCATCTTTGCGAAGGGTGTCAAATTTAAGCTTAGTAGTTAAGATATTAGATGTCTCATTACTCATATGGGGATATTACAGAGGTTTGTTGATTTTAGTCCGTTGTGATTTATATGTCGCCTATACAATTTTGCTTAAAATTTCAATAAAAATTAGATAAATCAAATTCTAATTTTTAAGTTATTGGTCCTGTACGTATATATTTACGTTCTGTGTGAGTGATTTGCATAAAAAATGTAAGTACATTTTTGTTTGGTTTTTATTTATAAAAGGTTCCAACTCGTTTAAAACGACATAGGTATATTAGGTCTAAAATGACATGGTATGTCGTTTTATCCAAGTTGGCATGTAACTACATTTTGTAGTAACAAGTATTATTTTCACACTATTGTTACGAATTTTTTTATTTTTTATAAATTGCTGTGCTTATAAATTTCTCATAATAGAACAACAAAAAGTTTAAACATTTACTTCTTTAAATTAATAAACGTTATTTTAGAATGGTTGGAAAGTATAAAAGAAAAACCGACAGACAAAAATGGAGTGAAGAGTCGATGAGATTGGCTATTAAAGCAGTACATCAGGGTCGTATGGGGTGGCTTGCTGCTTCAAAGCAATACAATGTACCCCAAGCAACATTAAGAAGACGTGCCCAAAATAAAAACAAAATTGTTCAAGGGACCAATAAAGGTCTGGGACGTTTTTCCACTACTTTCTCATCAGATATGGAAAATGAATTAGTTGAACACATTATAAGCCGCGAGAATATGTTGTTTGGATTAACCGTACAAGATCTAAGAAAGTTGGCATATGACTTTGCCGAGGCCAATAAGTTGGATCATAGATTTTGTAAAACTGAAAAAGTTGCCGGATTTGAATGGCTCCGAGGTTTTCGTATCCGCCATCCCGAAATAAGCTTGAGGAAACCAGAACCAACATCAGCAGCGAGGGCTCAGGGTTTCAATAAACCTCAAGTTTTAAAATTTTTCTCTCAACTGGAAAGTCTTATGGATACTTTCAAATTTGAACCCCACAATATTTTTAACATGGATGAGTCAGCCTTGTCGACCGTGCAAAAACCATCTAAGATTTTTGCCACTAAAGGCAAAAAACAAGTTGGATCAATAACCAGTGCAGAACGTGGCACCCACACAACTGCAGTCTGTTGCATGAATGCAGCTGGAAGCTTTATTCCACCGGCGCTTATATTTTCTAGGAAGAAGTACAAGCAAGAACTCATTGATGATGCGCCAATAGGAACGCTCCTTCTCTGCCAAGAATCCGGTTGGATGACCGGCGAGCTATTTTTGTCATGGTTGAAGCACTTTGTAAAATATTCTCGTGCATCTGTTTCAAATAGAGTTCTACTTATATTAGATGGGCACAGCAGTCACAAGTATTTTCCAGCCCTCCAATACGCAAAGGAAAATGGTATTACTCTAATGTGTTTGCCTCCCCATTGTACGCACCGCATCCAGCCCTTAGATGTCACATTTTTTGGGCCTTTGTCCATTTACTACAATCAAGAAATCGACAGATGGTTGAAATCAAATCCAGGCCGTATTGTTACTCCATTTCAAATAGGAAAAATATTTGGAATCGCCTATGGTAAAGCAGCAACAACTACAGTAGCATCATCTGGTTTTGCGAAAACAGGCATATTTCCTCTGAATCCAGAAATTTTCCCAGATCATATGTTTTTGCCTAGCTTTGTGACAGATCAACCTCACGTCACAGCTGAAGATGTTTTAGATCTAAATTTGACACCACAGGGTAAAGAAAGCGGCCCTTCTGACACTAAAGTGAAAAAATCCAATAATGCTGAAGAACATCGGTGTCACTTTCATTGATTTCTCCTCTCCCCATAAACCGACCTGTGGGGAAATTAGGAAAAAAAGAACACAAGAATCCGCTGTGTTAACAAGCACGCCACAAATGGATGAAATTAAAGAGAAGTACGAAAAAAGATGGAAGTGGAAAGAAGAAAATCAGAAAGAAACAAAGTTAAAAGAAAGATTGTTGAAAGTTCCAGTGAAGACGAAAATGAGCCTTTCGAGCAAATTGAAGAGGACAATGAAGAAGATCCATCTTGCATATACTGCAATGAGCTATACACCTTATCGAAATCCGGAGAATATTGGATTCGATGCCAACTTTGTAAAAAATGGTGCCACACAGAATGCGCAGGAGTCAGCAACAGGTGCAAACAGTTTATATGTGAAATTTGTATCTAATAGTTAATTTTGTTTTATATATTTGTATTTTTTGTCTTTATTATGATTATATATTGTTATAATTGTTACTCATTTAAGTTTTTGTTCAAGAATACTCATTTTATTAGTTTTACGTATTGGAAAAATGGTTTTATATAGGGTATGTCATTTTATCCAACATCTTCAGTATTTGTGAATTTATAAGATTATTTTTAAAATGGACTTTTTAATATGGATATTTTTTCTTTTAAATTTGGTATAACTGTACGATTCTGGCCTATACAATAAAACAATTCTTGGATGTTTGTAGATTAAATGTTTTTTTTTCTCCAAGTTTTTACCACAAACAGTTTGGGTATGTCATTTTAGGACAGTCTCCCCTATTTATGGAATGAGTTTTTGTATAACTAAAATGTTCTGCAGTTGAACCCAGTGTCGCAAATTTAGACACTAAAGTTATTTGAATATCAAAAATATTAGTCTAAAGCCATCGTCAACTTTTTGTGATTGCATATTTTGTATTGCTTTTCTTAAAAGCAAATGTAAATATATTTATTTATAACAGTAAAATAGTTTATTTAAGATTTCTTTACGGTATTTCTATGACTAATAAATTTTTAATTTTGCTCTAATAAAATTAATTTTATGTCTTGGGTTCTTAAAATTTTAGTAATAATGATTGAATTTGTAATATCCTGTGTAAAAATTTGTTTTTATAATATTAGAGTGTTGGACTTTTTTAGGATTTAAGAGCGTGTGAAGTATATGGAATTGAATATATGATTGACAACACAAATATGGGTTTCTTGTTATCAGACAAAGAAAAAAATTTGGTTATATGTATGTACCAACCAGAGGCAAGGGAATCTATGGGGGTAAATATTTTTGCCAGTATAATTTACTTAGAATAAAAGATGGTAAAATAAGTTTTTAGTCATACACCAATATTTATTTTAAATAGGAAATACTAATTTAAGAGAAGACAGTAATATGAAGTGTAAGCTGTGTAGCAAATATTAAAGGTATTTTATTTTTAGGTCAAAGACTGCTTAGAAAAGCTGATTTTCATTTAGGCCAAGCAGTCACAACCTTCTTTAGGATAAGATGTAAACTAAGTGAACTGGGTGAAGACAAGAAGCATATGAGTGGAGCTGATCGTAGGCAAATTACTATGTTCGGTGGGTAGCTACAATTTACTGATTTATATAAAAAAATTGTTTAACACTGTTTTACAGAGAATACAATATTATTGTATACCTGAAAATAATATATTTTTTAGCAACCTTGGATGGAGGCTTAGGCTATATAATGCCAGTGCCTGAGAAAACTTACAGAAGACTACTGATGTTACAAAATGTTATGGTGACTCATGGAGCACATATTGGTGGTTTAAATCCCAAAGCTTTTAGGTACAGCCGATTTAGGCTATATTGGTATCCTGTTAAATACCCTTTAGCTTTAGCAATTAACAGTTATTTATTTATTTATTATTATTTTTTAATTTTAGAACCTTCAAGAGTTGGAGAAAAACTGCCAATCCAGCTAGAAGTATTATAGATGGGGAATTAGTATGGAATTTCTTACAACTTTCTATAACGGAGAAAATGGAGGTAATATATTTTATACAGACTGTCCACGGATGGGTTTTTTTTTTTTATAATGGACCAAAAATTCCATTTTTTGAAAAAAGTCATTCTCTATAAAAAAATTTGGCTTGTAAAAAAATATGATTCACGAAGAAAAAATGTTGGTTTTGTATACAGAGTTCTTAAAAATTTAAAAAACAATTTTTTTTCAAGAGTAAACTACCTTTATTTTTTATTTTTAAGCAAAATGTCATTACGAAAATTTATTTAGAATAAAGTTTGTAATCGAGAAATACAATAATACAAAATTTTGTTAAACTCCATAATTTAAAGAAAACATATTAATTACATTTGTTTACAGCTGAAAAACTGTGTTGTATAGAATTTTGGAGGAATAAGCACAAGATTAAAAAGCAAATTATAAGAGTTATTTAGGTAATTTTATTGTAAAAATTTAAAATAATTAATTTTGTTAACCTTTAAATCAGTTTTATAAAACTTTTTGATACCCCTGTAACAATAAAGTAATTTAAAATGCTATTCTAAATAAATTATTTAAATAATCTTTTGCTTTAAAATTAAAAATAAAGGTACTTTACACTTGCAGAAAAAGCATGTTTTTTTGCGTACTCTGTATTCCAAATAAACATTTTCTCTTCGTGAATCATGTTTTTTTTTAAAGCAAAAATTTTATTAAGAATAACTTTTTCTCAAAAAATGATTTTTTTTATCCATTTGCCCTCTTGTAAACCCTATCCATTGACAGTCTGTATATTTTCATTTATAAAATGATATATTTATTTATTTTTATTATTATTATTTTAGGTCTCTAAGAAAATTGGCACAAAGTTAGAAGAGTTGCAAGAAGATTTAAGTGATATTCATAAGTTAACAAATCACTTTTAAAATTTAAGGCTGTAAACTTATAATTTGTAAATTAGTATGTTCTTGATATAAACGTTTTTTGTATCAAATAAAACATTGCAAAAACTTTGTACTTACCCATAAAATAAATATCTAGTGTATATTGCATTGGCAATGTAACACTGGTGTTAGCATTCTTATGGTTAAATTTGACACCATATTTTATAATAGGGGAGCCCACAATGCTAAATGGGGATTTTCTCGAGCGTCATAGAGACCCAATAGGGTTGCAAAGCTTAGATAATAAGAAAAAAATGTTATTATAAGGTATACCTTTTCATCCGTGGGGAAGCGGCTATACATATATTTTTAAAAATGTCGAAAAAAATTCTGTTATTATTTCTGCTTGCGAAAATTGTTTGGATTGTATCGGATTATATATTTTTCGTTATCCTTAAATTATTTTCTTCAAAATAAAAAAAACAGCCATGCTTCAGAATGTCAAAAGCACGGTTTTTTTACAAGTTTGTAGCCCCCGTTTTATTTACGTCACTCTCAAATTATTAGTGGAAAATACACTGTTTAGCATGTAATTAACTCACCCTATTTTAATCTGACGCTCTCGAAATTTTCTGATGGTTATATTTTTGTTTTTTACGATGGGCTTTGTATACAGGGCTCATACTTCTTTAAGGTAGATAACCCTGTTCAAAGTTCCTTTCTGTATATTAATGTGCTGTGCTGTAGTAAATCCCGAAATTCCCGTCTTGGGCTCCCCTACCATTATTTTGTTGGTTTTTCTTAAACATGCAAAAACTTTAGATTTAAAGGAATTTAACAGAAAAATAAATAACCCAAAAAGTATATTAGATATACAATTTATTTACACTTAAATTACACACTACGCTTGACACAAAATAAATGTACAGACATACAAAATTATATTACATTCAACCACGTAAAGCTTAATTTTACAACATCGAAAAGTCGAGGTGTATGGTATAGAAATATAGATTTAATTTGGCTTAAACACAAATTCATCTAATCTACATTAAGTCTATACTTTGCAAAAACTGGCAAAAAACATTTATAACCTGTTACTGCAGTAAAAAAAGTAATAAAACTTTAAAGGTTTCAGGCAAATTTGACCTATTTTGAAAAAACTAAATATTCTTAGTTTTTGCCAACAGCAGACATGATAATAGATGTTTTTTGTACAGTATTTTGCAAATTAAACTAGTCACATCAAAATTACAACCAAAGTAAAGCTTAGACTTATTTACGATTTCCGGAAAAAATTATGCTGTAGGGTTATTTTAACCAAAAAGGTGTGATATACAAAAACAAAATCTATTCTATATAAAACACCATATATAACTAATAGTTTTTCAACAACTTTGTTTATGTATCCGCAATTTGCAATCTAGAGAGTGCAAACTAAGTTGTGTTGCCTTTAACGTCAAAAACCAAATATATTCTTGTCGGTTATAAAAACCATTGATGTCTTATAGAATAAAGAAAATATAAATATTGCACATTTTTTTACGACACAATTTTCGTAAAACTTGAAAATGAGAAAATTGGTACTCTACGTGAATCCTCGTCAAGTTTTACTGTTTTTCAAAATTTTTGTGTAGGTTTAGATTGTTTTTCAAAATGTTTGTGTAGGTTTAGATTTAGGCAAGGCGCAAATTGTGACACGTGCAACGCGACAACACATCTCGTACTATTGTAACTTATTAAGCTTAACGTGCAAATTGACTTGCGATGCGATGTAGCGCGAGTCGCGTACAACTCATTTTTAGGAAAAAATATGAAGGGGTGGCTGTCAAAAAGTTTTGCCACATCAGAATAAATTTTCATAAACATCAAAAATCTATTAAGGTTTATCATTTGTAGATACGCGTCAACTAAATTTCAACCTTTAAGTAGCATTGAACACATTTTTTTATTACTTTGAAGTTACAGAAAGAATTTAAAATAATGCCAAAATCTCAATATGGGAGTTTTTGTGACCTTTAACCAGAACTGACCGCCATCGCCAAGGTATCATTTGGTTTTAATGTTTTGTTTATTGTCGAAATCATCAGGTTTTCAGCTTGGTCTAGTTACTCTCCTGTGTAATAAACACTTCTTTTTCTCTGGGATAGATTATACTTATTAGGTGATTTTTTAACCAAAAGATTAAACAATACATCACCTTCAGTAGCATCTGATTTAGATCAATAACTTAAGTTAAATAATAGCAATTGTTTTGTTCGAAATCAGACATTTTTTGTGGCGGTCGGTCGCGATAAAGCCGTCTCAATATGCGGATCATCATGCGGCGCATGTACAAGTTGTGTCTTTCTAGTCGCGCCACCTCGCACGCGCTATACGCGTCTCAATGTGCGCCGTGCCTTAGTCTCGTTTCACATGAGGTGTACAAACAGCTTACGCTCTACGCCTGATCCATTGAAAGTAATGTAAAGGATACACATGAGACGTACAAAAGCCCTACGCCTGATTGATTAAAAGTAATGTAACCTTTCACATGCAGACGCGGGGCGTGCGCGTTAGGTTACATTACTTTCAATGCAATTTTTTTGGCGTCGGGCGTACGGCGTTTGTACGTCTAATGTGTAACGGGACTTATACTTAATAATCTCATCAATGTGACGATTTTCCATGGTAATTTTTTGTATATTAACTATAAAATTATAAATTTGTTACATCTTATACCCGACTTTAACCAGCAAAACTTCTATAAGTTATTTTAACGAAATTCTGTGCTTCTTTTATTGTGTTCTTAATCTACACCAAATTTTGTAGAAAATTCTTCCTACAAACACCAACTAACAAGTATTTACCGTTTACCTGTGTTTTTTATTCCTTAGTAAATTTCAATCACTGGAAAATGGTATTATAATATAATTAGCGTCTTGTCTGGTCTCGCCTTTGCTACATATGCACGTCGCACCAACCCGATGTTTTCAAATAAGTTTTTGTGTGTTGAACACTAGCAGGCAGAGATTAGACTAAGAACGCCTGCACTACAACCTTTCGGGATAAACTGGGCATTGGCAAAAATTGCCATGGTAATTTTTATGCCACGACGAGTATGTTTCTGTAATATGTTGGTGTTTTAAGGGGTAAATATTCTGCATCATTAATTTCTAGCTCAACTAAAATATTATAATGAGTATTAGCCGACGAGGAAGACCTAAAGTGTTCATTGTGGCAAAAATAATAGTAGGAGCAGAGGTCATCAACTCACTTACGTCAAGTACACAGGATTTTCCAAAGTAAGTGTACATTGTACAGGGTGTTTTATTTTAGATAGTTTTACAAGTATCTTAAAAAACACAAGGAATATCAAAATTTTTATATAGGACTCTTGATCTCTTTTTTTCAAGAATACAATTGTAGTGAAAACCTTTTCATGGCTATTGCAATTTATCTCAGAGCTACAGGACGATTTTTAGATTTTGCATATGTTTACCACTTTCTTTAACTCGTTTGCTTTTAAATTTATGTTAAAAACTTTAGATAGGTTAATTGTGTAGGTTTTTCCGTTGAATATTGTGGTGAAGTTATCTGTCGTGTATTAGATTTTTGATATTCCTTATGGTTTTCAAGATCGAGATGTATATCCATCAAAAATTAAACACTCTGTACGTCACTAAACAGTGTGGTCCATTGGTTTTTGTAATCTTTATTTTTAAAGGGGTAAAAATGCTTGATTTGCCAATGTAAACAATTTTGTATTTTAGATAATAATAAAGTTACTTATGGTGCACGCTTAATTTTAATGAAACTACATTGTGTCTAGTCAACACAATATCTTCTCTCGCCTAAATCACCTATGCTAAATTTAAAAAATAAAAAGAAATCACACACCAAATGGAGATAGAGCAACAATTTTTGGAAATCATGAGCTAAAATAATTGTAGAGTAGAGGACATGGGTTTAAATCTAAGTACCTACGAGTATTTTTGTTTAAGAAGCTCTGTAGAATTTCTGTCGTTCGGTCATATAATAAATATTCACAATACTTTGAAAAGTATTAAACAAAAAAGTCAAGTCTTGTATTTTTAAAAACTCAATTAAATGGCATTTAAATCGAAATACGAGTATTTTTGTTTAAGAAGCTCTGTAGAACTTTTGTCGTTTGGTATATTCGCAATACTTTAAAAGTATCAGACATAAAAGTTAAGTCTGGTATTTTTAAAAAGCAATTAAATGGCATTCAAACAAGGTATTACTCAACCCCCTTTTCCCATTTAAGATTTTAGGGGTTGCTGTCACCACTCCTAGCGAGTTGCTACAAATTGATTGAAAACAAGCGTACAAAGTGTCCTAAAAAACAAATTTTACATGTTTTGTGGGCTGATATATTATTGGTGTTAAATTTTCAAATTATACTAACTAGATAATTAATTCCTTCTAGAACTCAAAGACGTAAGTGTTTCGATGGCCGCCGTTTATACAATTACTACCATCAATGCGAAAACTAAAGCACTTTGGCAAATATTGGCGCATTTAAATATATAGAAATACATATATTGCACTACACATGGATGGCTCAATCTTACAGCCTTTTTAAGACAATTTTTTAAAATTCCTTAAATGGATTATCATCTTATGCAAAATTTTGCTTTAAAAATACACGAGCAATATACAAGAATCAATGAAACAACAATGATCAAGATAAATAAGGTCTTCTTGTTTCAAAGATGTTTGTACATTTAGGACATAAATTCGTAATAAGGATGGGCGATAAAAGTCGATAACATCGATTTTATGTTAAAAACTTTTGTATTTGGTTTTACCTAAAATGGTTATTTTCTATAAATGAAGTGTTTTTTAGAGAACCTCGATTTTTTAGTCGATGTTATCGATTTATTATCACATTTTTAATTTGCAAGGAATCATATTATTATTTTTTCATTTAATATACAGTGTATTTTTTTAAATAAATAGTTTTCTATTTTTGTCAATAAATAAAACGTTTATAATGTACATATGGGTTAGAAGAAAAATGCACAAGTTTTTTTAACGTGCAAAGACTTCCTGTCAGAACTATGAATGAAGAGACTAATAAAATTCAATAAATATCACAAGAAGCACCATAATTGGTAAAAGTACGATTCGAGATTTGTTTAAAAAAAAATGTGCATTTTCGAAAAGAAGTAACGGACTTTAGTTAGGAGGTTAGGAAATTACACAGTTGCTATCTTTAGCTGGAAGTTCTATGTGTGAGAGATCCTTTTCGATAATTTCATCATCCTCAATACTAAAAAAACACAAGGTATTTTAGATACATACATGTAAAAATAAAAAAGAAATTAAAATTTTAGGTAGTTAAAAAAATGTTTAATAAACATTTTCAATTTTATATTAATTTTTCATAAAAAAGGTATACAATGATTTTATTTGAGAGAAATTTGACCGGAGTCAACCTAAATATATAATCTAGTCGTAAATAAATGATGTATGTATTGTGATCTTGAATTACTTAACAAAGTAAAAACATAAAGTTAGTAAAAAAAAATAAAATGGAAAATTCAGAATTAAAATTATGGACGAAATATTAAAATTATTGACAAATTTAGAATTATACTTACGCCTTCTCTTGACTATCTAAGTGATGAACTAGTTCATCTCTTTTATTGACAATCTGAACCAGCTCATCGAGTAGAGCTTGCTCTCGGTTTCTTTGCTCTTCCGTTTTCTTCCAATCCTCTATAGATGCGATTTTTCTAAGTTCTTCATTTAACATTTTGTACCGGGTCTCATAATCTGCTTCTTTTTCTCTAAAATAAAAAAAAACTCCTTGAGATTTAATTGTATTTTTTTTTAATTTGTAAGGGTGGGTGGATAATGATACTCTTTCGTATCTCTTTCGATGTTTTGTAATAAGGTTTATTTCACTAAAATAGATAAAATTAAAGGCGGGTAAGTACTTTATACCTTCTTAAAAAAAAAAGAAAAACAAATCCAATTCTATTAGTCCCAAAAATGTTTTGGTAGGAAAAATTATTTGGTAAATTACTAAAATTACAAAAACCCAGTTAACAAAGGACTTTTTATTATTTTTTCATCAGTACAAAAACTATAAACTCGTAATTTAATTATTTTGAAAACTGTTGCATAGAAAGGCATTTCACCCTATAAAAATTGTTTTTTTTTATATATATACATATATAACTTAACTATTTATTATTTAAAAAAACGACACCTTTTGTCAATCACGACTAAATAAAACCACTAGCAAGTTTTGTTTAAAACTTTTTTTTTTCAAAGAGGCCTACGTCATGAGATATTTCACGATAACGTTATTTTCTTACAATACTACATAATTTATTGTAATAGATTCTTTGTAGTCTTGGTTTTTATTAAAAAAAAAACATTTTTTTTATTACTCTGTCCCAAATATACAAAAAATTTTCACATATGCAACTTACAAAATATTAAGTTGCATTTGCCGCCTCAGAAGCGCGTTTTTCTTATTGACGAACATAAACCATTTGGCCATGAGAGCCTCTTCTTCCCCATTACTATTTCCCGATTCCATAACCGACCGGAGCTGCTTCTCCAAGATGGCAGCTTGTTCGTCTATGGCACTTTGTTCCCGTTCCAGGTCTTCCATCTCTTTATCTATCCACGAATGAACATCTATGCCCATCTAAAAAATTATCAGTAAATCGCATACAAAAAAAAACCACTAGTAGGAGAGCTAGTGAACCCTTCGAGTAACGTTACGCCTGTAAGGGTAGAAATTTGTATAGTGATGAGTCATGGCACGCTAAGTACGAGAATCATCACCTGGCAAGCATTAGCCCTGCACATCATCACCCTGTATATTTTTGTTTTAAAAAATAATTAAAAATAAAAAACTTGAAGCTGTAACTTGAAATTCTACGATTTAGTTTATTCATAGTAAGGTTTAAAAAAATCGGCGTTTTCGATGAGCACAAGTACCTGCCAGGCGAACTGAAAGGTGTGGCTGATTTCGATGGCCATATTTCCCAAACTAATAAAGTTAGAAGTAACTAATATGGTATTTTTTCAAATCTCTTTTTAAGATATTTTTAATGGTAATATATACAGGGTGCCTCATTATTAAGTGAAAAACCTTTTTTTTCACATTGTATATTATCACCAGTATCACCGTTAAAAAGATCTTTAAAAGAGCTTTAAGAAAACAGCACATTTGGTACATATAACTTTATTAGTTTTGGAAAGAGCGTTATTCAAATCAGCCACACCTTTCAGTTCGCCTAGCAGGTACTTGTGCTCATCGAAAACGCGTGTAAATTTTTTTCAAACCTTACTATGGATAAACTAAATTCTTGAAAAATGTCAAGTTTATAGCTCCAAGTTTTTTCTTTTTCATTATTTTTTTAACTTTCAAAAATATACAGGAGATGATATGCAGGGCTGATGCTTGCCAGGTGATCGTACTTAACATGCTATGACTCATCACTATACAAATTTCTAGCCTTACAGGTCCAAAGTTACTCGAAGGGTTCACTAGCTCTGGGACTACACGTTATTACTTAACCCAAAATATTAAAATTAACATTGGATATGAATAGCTTATTTTAAAAAGCCCCTAGATACGGAGGTTTATTCCAATATTTAAAATGTATCAAAAAATATCGAAATAGATTAAAGATAATGTTTTCACTTTAACATCTTCCTTATTATCAAGCTTTAAACATAGGTATGTTTGATTAAATCATAATATTTTGGCATAAGAAATTTAAGCTATCTGTGTACTATTAATTAGCGGACATCCTGTATACAAACCTCTTTTAATCCTAAATCATCTGGCAATTTATCGGGCGTTATCCGTTCTCTATCGATACTATCTCCAGGACTATATTTATTTGAGTATTCTTCCATTTTATTTACAAAAGCTTGTGAGTATATGTTACCGTTCTTTTCTGAACCTACAAAAGACAAAAATAAATAAGGACATCCTATAGTTTCGATTTAGGTCTAATTATTTAATTACTATGAAATTTATAATTTTCAACCAATAATTTTAATTTACAAAACAGAATAAAAAGACTATAGATATTTACCTGTACTATTCTGTCTTTCCAAATGTTCTATTTCTTCTCCTAACCTTGATAGTTTGTCTTCGGCCTCTGCATATGCTTTGATAGACTCTGGACTGACTCGTATAATTTCGGTAGTAGGACCGGAGCCTCTCTTGGCTTCGGCAAGTAACCTCCTCGCTCTTTCTCGAAGTAGGTTTTGCCTTTCTTCTTCAGACTAAAAAAATTTAGGTTTTTAACTATTAATTTTAACATTTCTGGCAAATTTTCTTCAGTAACGCGTATTCATTTACTAGAGCCAAACGTTTCAAATGATAATGAGTGAATTCAGTAACTCTAGCACCATTAGTTTATCAGTCCTGATTTATTTTATTTTATTCCAAGTCGGCTAGTTCTCACAATAAATTTGTTTTTAATATAAACAGATAAAATAAAAACAACAATTTTCATTGACGTTATGGTTAGAGCTGGCCATTACAAACATCTTAGAGCTGGCTATCACATATGAGGGTTATTGAAAAAATTAATGCATTTATTGTGATGAAAATTTACAGTATAAATTTTAGTAGAATTCTTGTATGTGTAAAAGGGAAATAAGAATCAAAACTACTGGGATCTAAACTAAATGTCGGCCAGAAAATCAGAATCTTCTTATTTAGAACAGTAGAGTTATTAGCAAAAGCAACAAAACAACAAGCATATATTATTTTGACAGTTACATACCTTTGTCGGTGATGCAGGATTCGAGCTGTCCCTTTTGGTCTGTTCCAATAGGACTCTGGCCCTTTCTCTTTGCTCTGAGTGGCGAATGAGGATTTGCTGGACAATACGCGTGAAAAACATTTTAATTCTAGTCCAAACCTTATATTACAAAATTTTGTTAATAACTTATTTTAATTAATAGTATTATAAACCTTTAGGAAACCTACATCATTGGTTAACAAAATCTGTAAAATATATCGGTGAATAGGGTTTACAAGATAAACTAAGAGATGGAAAATATGACTTACAAAGCATATACGAGCTCCGTCTTAGTGAAGTTGGTCAAACTAGGTAAAACATGCAATATGTTAGCTTCTTCTTTCTTAATATTGTGCACACCCTGTATAGGGTGGCATGTAGAATTTTTATTATGTATTTAATTATTTTGGTATTAAAAAAAAGACATCTTAAATTAAAACAAATATGACAAAATTTTAAGTTTAAAGTTTGAATCTGCAAGGGAAATGGACGGAAAAAAGTTTCTAGGTAATTAAATAAACCCACAGGGTCAAAAGTGTTTAAACATCAAAACAACCAATTTCAATTTATACAAAAGTTTACCTAAGAAAGGGAATTTAAAAACAGATAATGATGGTTTCCATATCTTTCATAATTTGGTTCAGTTTTCTTATTTGTAACCCCCATACACAGACATACTGTATATTTAAAATAAAAAAAAACAGTAAACAATCACGTCTTTTATATACTGTTATTGATTAAAAGTTAATTATGTACTACATCAGCTTTATAACAAGCAAAAATAAATTTACTTACCGGATTGGGTTTCGGTAAGTCCGCAAACACATCCTGTGCGTCTTTGCTTTCTGCGCTATCTAAAGCCCCATTTACATTAACTTCCCCGTTGACTTCCTTATTGTCAAGTTTGTTTACAGAAGGAGGTGGAGGTTCCTCCTCATCATCCGATCCAAATGGATCCGTCAGTTCTCTTCTGGTCATTAAAATCGGCTTTTTCTGTTCCTGTTTTTTGTCTTCATGCTTCTTTATTTGCTGAGGTTGCTTATCTTTCGCTGGGGAAGACATAACCTATAAAAAAATGCATAATTAAACTATATATTTGTAATTATACAATCGTAACCTACGTGAAAACAACAGGACGTTAGGTTCAATATTATCAGATGATGATCCGGGTGCTATAATTATATGATTTTAAATAGGGATACATAAAATTTTGCAATAAAATAACAAGATATTGAATATTATGAATATATTTGTTAAATACAAAAGAATCTAATGCTACTTAAATTACATAAATAATATTTTAACTGAAATCAAATAAGCTACAATAAAAACCTCGGCAAAAACCCAGGACGCATTGCACTTAAGTAAATAATTAAAAATAAAAGGTTTTTAACTTTCTAACTTAACTGTGAATGACAAAAAATGATTTGTACATACTACAGTGTCTTGTAATGGGGCGAATTCCTCTCTCTATGTATGGCTGCTATCCATTTTTCCTTAGGTTTTCCTATTTAAGAAGGAAACACGTTTACATACGGACCACCCTCTTTAAATATTTTTTATAATTGCTAGAACAGCCAGAAAACCAATAGACGCGGTTTTTTTTAAATAAGTAAGTTAAACCTAAATAAAATAGTAACACTATAGCTTACACTAGAAAACACGCACCTTGTTAAACTCACGAAAAGTAGGAAAACAACTAAAACATCTCTATAAAATTTATATTAAGAAATTGCAAAACACTAAAATTAACTCACTGTTGTTCTATCAACGTCTATAAACATTCAAAGACTTTTACAGTACTAAAATATAATTAAAATAACGCTTTAACTTTCACTTTTCAAAAGACTGTTTGACATGTTAAACAATACTCTCGCCATTTATCTCGCTGTTTAACGTAGAAATGCGCGACCTATTCGAAAATATATTCCATCCTTCTTTAATGCGTTAGAAAGAATCAGTGCCTACCTTTTTATCTGTTAATAATACAATAAAGTAACATACCTACGGATAAGAGAAACCATGGCATGCTAAAATTTTCGTACCGCTTTTGCGGCAGGCTTGTCATTTTTCCAGTGTACACTTTGAATGCGTCGGTCGAAGCCTCGCCTCGTGTAACATCAGCGGTGGGGAGACACGTAAGCTTACTTAAATGACTAACTGGCGGTATTTCAACGAGAAACGAATAAAATTATATTGGGAGTTTTCGCATGACCTGTCCTTAAATCGGCTATTCCATGATAACTCTTATAATTTCCTTACTCTATGATAATACCGACAGATTTCGGCTTTCAATATAATATGCTTTTTATGCTTTCAACGATAGCCACCTGTGTCGCCACCGATAAGTGCTTACCCGGATGCCTACGTGACAAATGACCAAGTGACCATATCCTGCGGGCCTTTATTATAAAATTACGTAGGTTACGATACAATATATAACATCTTACCTTGCTCATAATATTTTTTGAACTGCTCAACAAAATATCTTTTACATCTTTTACAGACGTAGGAGATTTTTCTTTACTGTTCTCCCTGAAGGGCAGAGGTTCTGTGGTAATTTTAAGGGGTAAGTTAAGTTTTGAAGCGTCTCCTTTGCTCCCTTCTTTATTCACTAAGTTCATTTCCTTTTCTAAAAAATAAGACCCTTGACATAATAATAAATGAGGAGTTAGAGTGCAAAACGCAGTTTTACATTAAAATTTTGAACAGTATCTTACAATTTTTACGGTGGTTTTTTAAATTAGTCGAAATATATAAAATTTACATATTTATAAATATATTTTGTATAAAAAACAAATATGTTGGAATAGAAAAACCGCAGTTAAAATTGAGAGATACCCTCAAAATTATTTTTATGTAACACTGCGATTTCCACTGGAGTTCCTCAATTTATACATCTATGGTTACAAAAATTCGCAATTGGCTGAAATTTGAACGGATTGTTTAAAACATCATTATAAACGAAATGCAAAAAGTCCTCATCGATCCGACCCGAGGAAAAATAATTAACTGGGGTCAAAAATCACGTAATCGGGTTTTCGAGATTTTCAGCGAAACAGTAAGTTTTATCATAAAATTTGAGCTAACAAAAATTGTAGACCAGGTAATTATCCACAAAAATCTTTTTAAATTGTTTTTTTTAAGCGTCGCCGTTTTTCAGATACAGTGACCGTCAAAGAGTTGGATACAAACAGGAAAAATTTTTATTTTTAAATTATTAAAAACTTTTTTGGTAACCGCCTCTTCTTATCGAGTAACAAAAAAAATATATTTAAAGGTGGTCCTATTATATCTTGACTGTGTCGAAAACAAATAATAAAAATGTACCTTTTTGCCAACGAATAACCCCCCATCCTTATAGTAGGAAAGCCCAAGATGCTAAATTTGAAGTTGAGCGTCATAGAGATCTAATGGGTTGTAAAGCTTAGATGATAAGAAAAAATGTTACATAATGTATACCTTTTCATCGGACGTTAAGCGGCTATAGACTATAAAATATGTCAAAAAATATTTTTATTATTTCGGCTTGTGGTTAGTTCAAATCGTATTAAATTATATATTTTTCGTTATCCTTAAATTATTTTCTTCAAAAAAAAAAAAAAAAAAAACCCAGCTTGAGCATGTCAAAATGACGTTTTGTTTAACAACTTTGTAGCCCTCCGCTTTCTTTACGTCACTCTCAAATTGTCAGATTTACGATCGCCCCTGTATATGGGGTTCATATTTAGTCAAGGTATTTAATCAGGTACAAGGTATCCTCCGGTATATTTTTCTGACACGCTGTTGTAACTTCAGAAATCCTCTCTTCCCTACCATTAAACTAGTTTAATTTCTAGTAATTTTTGAGTATTAATATTTATTAATAGAAATAAAATATTTACCAGTTGATTTTCTATTTTGCTTCGCTTTTCTCAAGTTAATTATCTCCTGCCCGAAAACCTGTTTAGTTATATCTGTATCCTTATCTGTATTGAATTTTCCTATCACATAGTTACTTTCATCGGCAGTTCTACCGATTTGTTGAACTTCCAACTGGTGGCCAGTAAAGTGAGCCCTCAGTTGATGAAGATATGTCATTACGGCTAGTTTATCAGGAACTGTAAAAAGGAGGTAAAGTTGTTTTAAAAGTTTTTAACTTTTATATTACAGAACACTATTATAAAATTTACAAAATTTTCCTAGCAACAGGAAAATAAAAATTAGAAAATCAAACATAAATATCACAAATCATAATAAAAAGTTTTGTAAAAAGACAGAAAGCTTTAGATCATGGTAAACATTCAAGTGTACAAGTAGCATAAATATACAGTTCGTTCAATGAATTGGAATAGGCAAAATATACATATACCTTTAAGTGTTTGAAAAGCTATCTAAAATGACAATAATTGAGGAGCAACTGAGCAAAAAGCATTAAATCCAAAATATGTAATTTTAAGTAAAACACGAAAAACGTTTAAGAAGAGACATAGAGAAAACAAATATTTTAATATATTGTAAAATATATTAAATAATTATGTTTTGAAGAAATGTTTATATTTTGACTTAAAAATTGGGGATAATCGTAATTTTATGTAGTTTTTTTAATGGATTTATGTCACTTTGCTTAATTGATACATGGATTTATTTCGTTTTGCTCAAATAGTAGTTGGATTTATTGCTGTTTGCTCAAAACCGATTATTTTTTTTATTTACACAGGTTAAAAAGGTTAAAAAAAAACAAAATATTAAGCAACAAAGACGTTTATTATAGATTTACATTAAATGTGTAAACCAACGTCATCTTCGAGACACTCACAAAGCTCTTCTTCTTGTTCTTCTTGGAGACCTTCCGTATTACTATTCTGCAAAATGTTTTTATACCACAATAAGGTCCTCTTCTACTTCCCAGCCTTCTCCAAACGCTTGCAATAATAAATGTTTTAGTGATTTTTTCTTTTTTTCTTTAAGTGGTCTTCCAAGTTGTAACAGATCCATTGAAAGCTGTGAGTAAAATGCTTTAGCCCTTTTGTTATGAACGCGATACTCCATGATTGCTTTGTTTTTTTCTTCAGGATCTTTTTCAGTTTTAATTTTGTGTTTCAGACGAGTGCATAGGGCGCAACAATCAGATGCTGGAGATGAAAAACCAATATTAAATTTTGTCCTAAAAATTTGGTTAAACATACTCGAGCTACAATGATCTTTAGTACCTATCTGAACATTGCAAGTTGTACATTTTTTGTAATTTTGCAATGCTTAGGTGACTAGGCAAATATATCCTTTTTGATTTAGTTCTATTGTAGTGGCTTTCGCAGCCTTTCAGTTGTCCAATAAATTCAGTTACTTTTTCTTTCTTGCTTTCCGATTTGTGTGATATTTTATCGCCCCCTCTGTTTTCTTGAGGAACAATATTATTTTTCTTTTTTTGGCAAACTGTATTTACTCTACGCTCAGAAATGCCCAGAACTTTTGTTAAGAATTTTAGGCACACTCTGGTAGGCCTAGTACCTGTGTACCACTTTAACAAAATGTAATGTCATCTACTTTAAATAGCCGCAAATATGACCTTTTATAAATTAAAAATTATAGAAACCGGATTTAATGCGTTTTTAGTACCGAACTGGATTTATGCCTGTTTGCTCGGTTAAAATTTGGATTTAATGCATATTGCCCAGTTCGGTTAATTTAACATGGGTAATTTTATGGGATTTAATGCAATTTGATTAAGTTGCCTTCAGAAGATGATAAATTGGTCAAAATGCAGCGATTTGGTGTGTCCATCTCAAAAAAAGCAAAAAACGGATTTAATGCTTTTTGCTCAGTCGCTCCTCAATTAGTGTCTGTAATTAACTTATAAATATAACATATGTCACTGTTCCCTCCTCTATACTCTAGCAGAGAAACCAGTTCATTGATTCCAACCATCATATTTTATTCACACAATACACCAATTTCAAAAATAAATTTATTTGTAATATAATGAAATTAATTTTATTATCAACCAAAAATTTAAAACGTCAGAAGAAAATAGCCTGTGGATAGCCGCCAAGGCCTTTCTACCAGATATATCTGTGAACTAGGATTCAAAATTAACAACTAAATGAATAGTTAATGCACTCGACGACCCGGCTCTGATCAGGTCCCTCCTACCTCTCCTTTCCTTCGACGACTTGCTGGCTAAAAGAAAGCCTGTTATCCTTTTCTATACTGTGCAGTCGTTCGCTTCAAATAGTAAACGGTGGCTCGTCCTTGCCGGCACTGTTTAAAAGCACTTTCAAACGCGCCTCGAGAGAGTGCATTAACTATTCTCTTAGTTGATAAACTCTGATATCAGTATATATTAATTCTACCCAAGAAGACTATGTTGATATAGCATTAATTACGTGTTATGGTATACACCGTTAAATTTACCTGCCAACATGTGCATATCCGAAGGTTCTATAACTCTTGGTATCCCAAGGGTATCTCCTGCGTCAAATGCCATCTTACAGTTGGCTTTAATATCATGTGGAGACAACGAGTCAAAGTCACTAAAAAATAATGTGTTATACAGTGAGGGCCAAAAGTCTGGAATTAGATTAAACGAATTCAGGGGTGAAAATGGCAAAAAAATGTTTCCTCCTAAAATCAAAAATTAACGGGTTCGAGCATTTCACTGAAAAATAATTTGTTTAATTTTAATCGAATTTATTTCCAACTTTTGGCCCTTAATGTATAGATTATTTGGAAATTTTGTACGTCTATAATATTTTATGATAGACTCCTTACCCAAAATAGGTCGATTAAAGCTTACCTGGATATAACTGAACATCCATAAATAATTTAATTGTGTCCGCTATAAAAAATAACTCATATTTTCCCCCTTAGGAGATTATAAAAAATACCCCTATTATTTATTAGAAAATATTTTATAAACAGTGCCAATTGAAGTTTAAAAAAAACAGAAATTAATCTTTAATAGAAAAATACTAGCATAAAATACTATTCACAGCACTCCATAATGGTAAAAAAAATGCCTATACTGGGCAGTGCATCGTCAGACTAGCCAGGGGATCCCATGTAAATTTTGATACCTATATTGGCTTTCCTATTGATTGAAAAACAAAATCGTACTTGACTATTTTGAAGACGTTGATAAGATGAGCTCGCAAAAACGTTATTTTCAAATAAGATAATTAAATTTATTTAAGAAAAACTATTTGCAAAATCTTTGTATACCTAATACTTACCTTAATGAATCATGTTTAAAAAACTAATAGAAAGTAAAATTAAAAAATTGGCAAGACATTGTATTCATTACTGGTGGATTCATTACGGTATGTATCAGGTATGCAACGATTATACAAACACTTTTTATTAAATAACATTTATTTGGCTTATTAAAAAATGATGAGATTAAGCCTGTAAGCTTATTTTATTAATGTATTTCCAAATATTTTAATACAACTTTGTTGTAAAATCAATAGAGTAGCCAATCTTCGAAGATAACAAAATTTACACAGTATTTCCTATGGCCAGTGTGGCGATGCACCACCCGGTATAGCTTACATTAAATCGGGTTTAAAATGATGAATGAGTGCACAAAAAGCCATTCCATTCCTCCAACTAGTCGTCAAATTGGTAACCTTAACACCTGGATAATCTTTTGTCATTTCTTTACACCATTCAAGCAAATCTTGACCTAAAATTTAAATAAAAAAAAAAACAGTTCAGCTAAATAACAATCGATTGTTTCAAAGGTGGTGAATTTTGCGTCACATTACTTGACGTCATGTCCAGATTAGGGCAGATCGTGTATTGTAACATATTATATTAAACCGAAAAATACAAACACTTTACTATAATTGTATATTAAAATTACAAAACAGAACTTAACATTCAAAATTGTTTTAAACAACTTAAGCTGCACGAATAATTTGCGTTCATAAAGCTGCAGGTTAAGTACAGGTTCACAGTAAAGCAAAATGTCTGGATAGTCGGTTAGTTCGAAACATACAATGTGTCTACGTAAGTAAGATTTTAACATAGAGCTAATTAAAGCAAATAAAATAGGTTCTGAGTTCGTAACAATGATTAATTCTTTTAATTTAAATCAGACTATAAATAAAAATACAAGACTAACAGCAAATTCTTCCAGTTGTATAGATAATATTTTTACGGATTCAGATTATGTTAATACAGATGTACTAGAAAATTTCATTTCAGATCACACAGCACAAAAAATAACACAAGTAAAAAAACCACAAAGGTTAGAACGTAGGAGAATTTTTTCTCAAGAAAATATAAATAATTTTTGTGCTCTTTAACAGGACAGGATTGGGAAGAAATTTATTCTTGTAACAAAAATGACATTAATAACCAATGGGATAATTTTATAAATACATATACACGTATATTTAATCAGAGCTTTCCTCTAAGAGTAGTTCATAACCATCAAAAAAATAAAAATATAAATCCAGACCTTGTTGAATGGAAAAAAGACTAGACATTTTACTAACATTTCGTAACAAAAATAGTAAATATTCAGAAGCTTACAAACAAACTAAAAAGAATATGACTATATTCTTAAAAAGGAACGATACTAAAATCTATGAAAATAGAATTAAATATTCGGACAACAAAATGAAATGCATGTGGGCTATTAACAAAGAAATCACTGGTAAATTGTCACACTATAATGAAGTACAGTTAGAGGGAGAGCTGATACAGTTGCCAACAAATATAATGAATTTTTAGTCTCTGTAATACCAAATATTTTAAAAAATGTAAAGTCTTTACCTTATACATGTAAAATTCGAAGAAACAATCGGTCTATGTATTTAGTACCTGTCACTGTAAACGAAATTTGTAAATTGGCTGGGCAGATCAAGAACAAACATAGTAGCGGCATAGATGAAATACCGACAAGTATTATAAAAAAAAGTATTATTGTTTTAAAAAAATCTTATGTTATTTAATTAATAGTTCATTTAAAAAGGTATATTTCCAACAAACTTAAAATTGGCCTTGATAAAACCCTTATATAAAAAAGGGGATCCTCAAAAAATGGACAGTTATAGGCCTATAAGCCTTTTGCCTGGATTTTCCAAACTATTTGAGCTGGCAATGTCAAACAGGTTGATCAAATTTATGAGAGACTGTAATTTGTTTAATAGTAACCAGCATGGCTTTTTGAAAGGGAAATCCACACAAACGGCTATTTATCAATTTGTTAAATCAGTTTTGAGACATGTTGAGAATGGTGAAGTCGCTCTGGGGATGTTTCTTGATCTGTCTAAAGCATATGATTGTTTGGACAGAGAAATATTAATTAAAAAAATGGAAATGTATGGGATAAGAGGGAATGCACTGAAATGGATAACATCTTATCTTCATGAGAGAACTCAAATAGTGGGTATAAATAAGAACGGCCAGTTATATAAATCAGAAATATTATATAATAACAATGGAATAGCCCAAGGTAGTATACTTGGACCTATTTTGTTTGTAATATTTGTTAACGACCTTTATTCTGCAGCAGATAGACCATGTCAAACTATAGTTAGTTACGCTGATGATACAAATCTACTTATAGGAAATAAAACTTTGTCTCAGCTTCTGATAGATAGTAAACATCTTTTTGGTTCAGTTTCAGAGTGGTTTACAGAAAATAAATTAATTCTAAACTCTGATAAAACAAACATTATATTCTTTAAAACAAAACAGTCAAAAATGCCAAATATGGACCACTTAGATTTATCAGGCAATAAAATATCTGTGTCTGAAAACACAAAGTTTTTAGGTCTGCATATTAATGAAAATTTAAACTGGTCAGTCCATATAAGTCAGTTACTAAAAAAACTTTCGTCTGTTTGCTATGGGATCAGGGTGGTGTCAAAGTATATGAATGAAAAAACCTTAAAAATAATGTATTTTGCTAACTTTGAATCAATTTTAAAATATGGTATTATTTTTTGGGGTCGTGACGGAAACATCCAATCCACTTTTGTTGCACAAAAGCGTCTTATACAGGTTATAAAAAAACTAGAGTTAAATCAATCATGTAGAACTGTATTTAGACAAATGGGAATAATGACAGTGTATGCATTGTACATTTTTGAATGTCTGATGTTCTTATATAGAAATAAACCTTTATTTGAACCACTTAGTAATCACAGTTACAATACCAGAGCTGAGTATTTGTCTTATCCTATACATCGCCTTCAACTAAGTGAGAAAAGCCCAGAATATAATGTAGTGTTAAATGTTATAATAAGTTACCAACACCAATTAAAAAAATAACGAGCCAAAGGGCATTTAAAATTGAAATTAAAAAATTGTTAATCAACTTAGAGCCTTACTGCATGGATGATTATTTTAATATGTAAGCTATTATAGACTTTTGTGTAATTAATTTATTAGTTTTTGTGACGTCATTTCATTTTTTGTAACTAGAACAAATTATGAAATAAAGATTATTATTATTATTATAAGTTCGCTTCAAAACCTAAAATACAATTATTAGATATCCAATTTTGTCATTCATCTACGAGGTTTGGCCAAAAATGTAATTTTTGCTCAAGAGTAAAGTACCTGTATTTTTGCAAATATTAAAAATTGCTATGAGGAAAAGATGTTAAAAATTACTTCTAAATATGCAGTTTTGTTTATCTAAAAAAATATTTTTTTGATTTTTTTTCCGGTAAAATGGAGAAAATTTAGGTTTGTACATTAGTTTATGGTACATTCTTCTTATTTTAATGTCACTACATTAAAAAAAAATGCTTAAAATTGTCATATGAAATTTATAAATTATGAAATGTATTGTACTAATGTAAAAGCTTAAATTTTTGCTAATATCTCAAAAAAATAATAATAATAAAAAATATTTTTTTTGTAAGTAAATAAAAAGGCATATTAGGAAGTAATTTTTATTTCTAAACATTTTTTATAACTTTCGATATAAGCGAAACTACAGGTACTTTACTTTTTGGCAAAAATTACATTTTTGGCCAACCTTATATATAGATGATTGATTTTTACTATGCAGAACTTTTTATAAAGAGTAACTTTATTTCCTAAAATCAAAAATAAAAAAGTTTCCCATATGACGCCAACTTACGTCGACACACTGTAGGTACTAAATACTTATAATTTTCCTATTTACTCAACTTTTACATAAAAATTATTGAAAATATTTAAGATGTCTAAAATATTGAAAAATGATTACGACAGTTGCTAGCATTTAATTAATTACTAACGATTTCTCTCATACTTACGTCAATGACGTAATTTTTTGTCTCTCTTGGTTTATACGGTATAAAAGAAAACAACAAGGTATGACGAAACTGTCACCACCTCTGAAACAATCTATAACATCTGTATTCTAACCTACATACAACAAAATAACTATAGATATAAGATTTTAAAAAATTATTATACCTGGAGTGGTAAGTTTCTGGGAATTCTTAGGAGTCTCTATAAGATCCTTATTCAACTCCAAAGGCGGCAACTTCATACCAATGTACCTACTGTCTGTCTCGCTATCTTTTTTACTTGGTGATATAACATCTACTTTATGAGTAACACCGGTAACTTTAGGTGCATGAGGTCTTTCAATCGTTTCTTCCTCTTCCTCCAAATTATCAAGATTCTCAAGCAGGTCAGAACATTCTTCTGAGTAAATATCTCGATCGGGCTCAGGAAAATCTGATGGTCTTGGTGGTGGAAATGATTTGACTAGTTTCGATTTATCAGTTGACGGTGAAAACGTTTCGGCGGTTGGTGTTTTATCATCGCGGGAGAGTGATTGAATACTATTTACTAAAATAAATACATATTTAATAGAATTTATTTTATTAAGTAAGGAGCAAATAAAGGGTGTGTATTTTTAGATTCTACGTAAAATTTTATGCCAAAAATGATGTTTGCAAGCCATTACATAACCAATAATTTCTTCTAAACAAAAGCCTTTAATACGAGTTGGGGTTGGTGTCTCTCGTAAAGAAAGAACTACTTTAGTAGACTGTCTTGATATTTTCACAATTAATAAATACAGAGTGGTCAAAAATATTTGTTAATAATAATTATGACCAACACCTTAAAAGTTATTTTTTTCAAATTGAAACCCCCATCTTTTTTACATTATTCTATTAAGCATCAAAAATAAGGATAAGTTTTTATAAGGATAATTATTCCAAAAATTATAGTTTTCGAAATATTAACACTTTAATATTTATCTTTTCTAACAATGCTTTTAGGTACGGTTTAGTTTGGCTTCTAGTTGGCCTTGACAACGAAATGCGGCGTCATACCCAACGACACCGTACCTACCCGTACTTAAATGCATTGTTAGAATAGATAAATACTAAATCGTTAATATTTCAAAAACTATACATAGACATCCTGAATACAAATTTACCCTTATTTTTTATGTTTAATAGGATAAGACATTAAAAAATAGGGGTTTCCATTTGAAAAAATGAACTTTTAAGGTGTTTTTCGTTATAATTTTAAACGATTATTTTTAACCACCCTGTATTTATTAATTGTAAAATATCAATACTGCTGTACAATGGAAAAACACCGTATGTAAATAGGCTTATAATATGCACATACGGTGTTTTGCCGTTGGACGGCAGAATACAGTCTACTAAAGTGGTTTTTCTCTACAAGAAACACTACCCCAACTTATATTAAAGGCTTTTGTAAAAAATGGTTATGTTATGGCTTGCAAGCGTCATTTTTGACATAAAATTTAAAATAAGCCAAAAACGGATGGACTTAAGTATAGAACATTATACATAAATCATGTTAAGGATTTTACGCAGAATCTAAAAAATAAATAATATATAGGGTGTTTCATTTCAAATTAAAAAGTTGACTATAACTTCCAGTATAACCGGAAGTGGTAGAGCTGTTTAGTTGTATGTCACCCACTGATTTTATAATGTTATCAAATTTTCAAAATTTTCCAAAGCGTACTTTTCGAGAAATCGATCGCAGCATTTCCCGGTGGGACACCCTGTATTGAAAATTTAAATTATTACTAGATAAAAAAAGAAAAATTTAACCACTAACCACTGATTGGAGTACTTGCAAAATCGGACCCACTCAGAGAGTTGGTCATCTGTTGGAGGTTATTGGTAACTTCGTGCAGGCTGTTTTTAATCAAACTATCGTTTTGCGAAAAATCATCATCTTCTACATCTTCTAATGCAGCTATGTCATCGCTATTGTTATTAACGGACATTAGAGAAGCCATGGACTGCATATCTTCGTCCCTAAAACATAAATAAAAATCAGCTTAAGATCTACATAAAAAAGAGCAAAACGGCGTAAAGTGTTGAGCAAAGACTAAGTAGGCAGTTTTCTCAAAATACCTCTTTTGCTTCCTTGAATAAAAAGTCTTTAGAATTTTTAAAACCAAATATTATAGTAGGAAAACCCACGATGCTAAATGGGGATTTACTCGAGCTTCATAGAGATCTATTGGGTTGCAAAGCTTAGATGATAAAAAGAACAAAATGGTATATAATATTTATTTATTTATTTATTTATTTATTCCAACGGACAAAGCCATTTTTACAAAAAATAATTACAACAATAGACTATAAACTAAAGTGTTCAAGGATTAAACAATCAAGAACAAATACAAAAGTAAACAAATTTAAATAGGGATATGTATCTAAATACTGGTTTCACCTTCACTAAACAGATTTAAAACTAGCCGTCTAAAACTAACAAGTCGTTGGCCAAAAGGATCCAAATTATGAATGTTAACAAATCGACACATTCTCGCAAGTGGGGAGAAATAGCCATAATTTGTATGATGAAACGCAACATTGAACAACACGCTACCACGGGTTCTGTGCAGTGTATTTAAGGATATTTTTTGTAAAAGAGATGGGCAAGAAACATTACCATTTACAAGTTTATAAAAGAAAATAGCATCAGCAAGAGTCCTGCGGTTTTCCAAAGTAGTAATTTTGAAAGCATTTGATACTAGTCTATAATCAATATAAAAATTATTTCGATGAATATTTATTCCAGCCTTAAAAGCTAAAGTACGTAGAAATCTACGCTGCACAGATTCAATTTCGACAGTACTACATTGGTAATGGGGAGCCCAAACCACAGAGGCATATTCTAAACCCGAGCGAACCACTGAACAGTACAACAATTTAAATGTATTAGGCGTAAAATGTTTGCTGTTTCTCGTAATAAATCCCAAATTTCTTAAACCACTCTGAACTATGTTCTTAATATGATTACGAAAAGTTAGTTGACTGTCCAATAGCACACCCAGATCCTTAACCTCAGTAAGCGACTCGAGCAGCGTGTCGTTCAGAACATATCTGTTGCGTATGATATTTTGCCCTCTACCAAATGATATAGACATGCACTTTCCAACATTCAAATTCAGTCCATTTTTTTGGGACCAATTATACAAGCTACACAAATCTTCCTGTAAACAATCTTTATCCGAGCAGTCTTTAATTACTTTATACAGTTTCAAATCATCAGCAAACAAAAGATACTCCGAATGGTCAATTACATCTCCAATATCATTAATAAATAAATTAAAAAATAATGGTCCACAATGAGAACCTTGTGGAACCCCTGAATGTACATGAATTTCTTTAGAAATATAATTATTTATACGAACATATTGACATCGACCAGTCAAAAAACTTTCTATCCACTTAGTTAAGTGATCTCCAAAGCCAAGAGCTCTAAGCTTGCTCACAAGAAGTCTGTGATCAACTCTGTCAAATGCCTTCGAGAAATCGGTATACACGGCGTCTACCTGTTCACCCCTCTCGAACGCATCCAACAGATATTGCTCGTATGTTAATAAATTAGTAACCGTGGAGCTACCCTGAGCAAAACCATGCTGTTGACGTATTATTATACCTTTACACAGCCACGAGAGTTGATCTGAAACAAGCTCATCAAAGAGTTTAGGAATTGCTGATTGAATGCAAATACCTCTATAGTTTGTAATATCCTCACGATCACCTGACTTATAAATAGGTGTTAGAAAGCTATTTTTCCAATATTCTGGAAAAACGCAGGTATTTAAGGATAGGGAGAAAATATAATGCAATGGTCTGCTCAGGGAAAACACACAGGCCTTTAAAAAAACAGATGGTATGCCATCGGGTCCATGGGAAAATTTAGATTTTAATTGACTTATTTTATCGAAAACATTAATCAGTGAAATATTCACATTATTTATATTAACTTTATTAGTTACCAGAGGTGAGGGTAAAACACACTCCTCCCTAGCATAAGTAGCGGCAAAATTTGTAGCAAACAGATCAACAATGTCACCGCCATGCTCAGCTACCATGTCTCCCAAAAACATAGTATTGGGATAAGATCCAGAACTTCTAAAATCATTTACATGTCGCCAAAAGGCAGCTGGGTTATCAGTTAGGTCATTTTCCACACGGGCTAAATAATTATTGTAACATATTGAATGCAGTCGTTTACAACTATCTCTTAAACTGGAAAACCTATGATAAGCAGCCTGTGACCTGCATTCTTTAAAAACCCTATGCGCCACCTTTTTTTCGACTATACGATTTTTTAATTCACCTGAAAACCATCCAGGAAAATTAGTTGATTTATATCGCTTGATCGGCACAAACATGGCAATATAATAATAATATTGGTGGGGGAAGGGGCTAAAGATTTTTAAATATGTCGAAAAAATATTATTATTATTTTGGCTTGTGGAAATCGTTTGCCACGCTCAAGAATATGAAAGTTACTTTTTTTTTTAGAACTTTGTAGCCCTTTCCTTTACGTCACTCTCAAATTGTCAGATTAGTGGAATACACATTGTTTAGCATGAAATTAACTTACCCTATCTTAATCTGACGCGCTCGAAAATATCTGATGGAAATATATTTGTTTTTTACGTTCGGCCTTGTTTACGAGGCTCATATTTGGTGGAGGTACTTACCTGGGTACAAGGTATCTCCGTGTATAAATCTGCCGCGCTCTAGTAAATCCCGAAATCCCCTCTTGGGCTCCTCTACAATTATGTTAACAAAAATTTCACCCATTTATTGCTTTATTTAAGTAGCAATTTTAATTCAATCCGGACAAAACACCATTAAAAGCATTTATTTCTCCAAAACCTACTTACGTTGCTTTTCCTTCCCTTAAAAACACACAGGATAACGTCAAGTCCAGTTTCGCTCCAGTAATTTTTTAGTTGTCGGCTTGAAGACAATTTGCATTTCTGTCTGCGAAGACTCCACACTGGCATACTTCCTCATATTTAGGTGGGCTGTAGCAAGTTGTCTTCTTTTCCGGCTGTTGGTACCTATATAAGATATGTAATATTGAACCATGGTACCCAGGTAAATAATATTCTTGTAAATATTTGACTCATACTTAAATGCAATGTTTAACAGATCTTAAAATTCTTTATAAAAGTAATGATTTTTATTAATAAAATAAAAACAGGGTTTTTAAAGGTGATTTCTTTTTTCGTTATTCTTAATATTATCCGGTCAATTTAGACATCTGAGGTTACAAAAATTCGGAACCGGCTGAAATTTGGCAGGATTGTTTAACCTATCATTATAAACGACCCGAGAAAAAAAAATTACTCGGTGTCAAAGGTTGCAAAAACGGTAAAACTTGTCACAAAATTAGTTCAAGCAAAAATTTTATATCAGACAATAATTAACAAAAATGTTTTTATACTTTTCTGCCCTTAGCCACCGTTTTTGAGATATAACAATTCAAAAAGTTGAAAAGGTTTTAATGGTCATAATACCTATAAGTACACCAAGTACATCACCGAAGCCGTGTTACAAAAAGGTAATTTTCTAGAAACCTGCGGCAACTCTGATTTTGACGAAATTTGGTATACGGGGTTTGGGGCGCTGATCACGAATCTGAGAGAATTTTTTGGCAGAAACGTTTTGTTCTTGAGATATTCATCATCAGACTTAAAATTTAAACTAATCCTATTTTTACAATATTCCTCCCCTTCTTTTGCACACAATTCTTGATTTAAAGCTAAAGTGGCACACAAGATTTGATTTTCACCTTTTCAAACCCCATTTTTTACGTATTTTACATTATTTTTGCATTAAATTGCATAGTTATACTTTGAATCATTTTAATCCCAGTGTGCCATGAAGCCCTATGTGTATGTTTGGTTGCCGCATTATCAAAGAAAAGCCACGCAATTTAATGCAAAAATAATGTAAAAAACGTAGAAAAACGAGGTTTTAAAGGGTGAAAATCAAATATTTTGTGACACTTTGGTTTTAAATCAAGAATTGTGTGCAAAAAGAAGGAGGAATATAGTGAAAATAAGCTTAGTTCAAATTTGAACTTTGATGATGAATATCTCGAGAACAAAACGTTTCCGCCAAAAAATCTTTCAGATTCGTGATCAGCGCCTCAAATAACCCCTTTATACCAAATTTCGTTAAAATCGGAGTTGCCACAGGTTTCTAGAAAATTACCTAAAAAATATTATGATTCTTTTCATGCGACGCGCGATTGTTTGCGGCGCGGCGCTGACCAGTGGATACCGTTTTGTATTATACTAATACCATACAGTAGTCGCTAAATTACGCTCATGTTAAAAACTAACGTTAAACTGACAAATAAATCTGAATCAAGATAAAGAAGAAGGCGAACAGAAAGAAGAAGAAGAGAAAGAAGAAGATAAAGAAGAAGAAGAAGAGGAAAAAGAAGAAGAAGATAAAGAAGAAAAAGAGAAAGAAAAAGAATAAGAACAAAGAAAGCTGAAACATTAGAAATTTAACAAAAGAGATAGATTTCCCTACTTTTTTCTAATTTACACAGCTTTCATTACTTTTATTATTTTTAAACCTTGCCAATATCTTTAATTACTCCATAACTTCAAATTGAACAGAATCACAACAGACCCGAGGATTAGGCCTACCGGGGAAACCATGTTACAAAAAAACGCGCAAAGTACACTACCTGAAAGGTGGCGTGGAAAGTGTGCATATTATAAGGATAACAACTTTTTTAACCTTTTGAATCGTTATATCTGAAAAACGGCGATTATATGACCTTTGACCCAAAGTATTTTTTTGCCTCTGGTCGAATGAATGAGGACATTTTGTCTTTAATAATTTTTTGAACATTCCTATCAATTTTCAGCCAGTTGAGAATTTTTGTGACCTGACTCCTATTCTTTTGGTTTAAATTAACCGGATAAATAATCGTCTAACAATTCGGGCTAAAAACGTTGACAGTATCATTTTAATTGTTATGGAAGGGCCCATCCCTTGGCCAACCTTTATTTGATAATACTTTCGAGCGAACGGCCATTAAGTGTCTCGAGTAAAATCAAGAATAATCGATTATTTTACTGGGCCGCCTGGAATGGCAAGAAAGTTGTATTTTTTAAGATATACTAAATGTTCGGCTGGGTTTCTAAATAATATGAGTATGAGTTTAGAAGAAATGTATATTTTTATAATTATCATGGACTTTTTTTAAATATCCATGGCTTTGTGGTAATACCACATATCAACAAAAAGTAACGTTTTTTAACATTTCAAAGCATTTTTCACATTTTGAATTAGTGTTTTGTTTAAATGTCTACTACAATAAACAATTTATGCTATGCAGTAAACGCGACATTAAGTGAACCAAACGGTCAAGCTACATTTGATTTCGTCATAATTTCTTTTAGTTCATGTGTCACTAGTTTTAAAATTTGACTGTTTGCAAATAAATTTAATAGAAATTATTGAAAATTATTAGTAATAATAAATTTGGATAACTAAGAAATTGAAAAGGAATTTATACTGTTTTAGTATTATTTCTACAAAAAGTAAGTAGGTTCATACAATTTTCTAAAATTAAATAATAAATGCATAGTTATGAAAAGGATAATTGTCTCTCTAAAAAATAAGAAGGCCATGATTTTTGTTGCAATATGTAAAAATTAAAATTAATAGGTTTAGATACATAATACATGTATAATATGGTATTTTGGGAAATTTTTATACGGTCGTGGAAAAATATAGTATGTAACACATGCATAAAGTGTCACTTTATGCACCTGTTACATATCATTTTAGTTAGAAACGGTGTACTAATGCACGCTACAGTTGGACCATTAAAAATCCATTATTTTGAGGTCGATATAATACGCTTTTTACCACAATATAACCTGTATCCACAACCATAAACCTTTAAAATAGATAATACGTGGTATAAGCACTAAGCCATCAATATGGTAGTGTATGGGTTATTTTTAAGTTGGTACTTTCCTTTTAACGCTGTATAAAATGCAAGAAAATAAGATATTTTTTCATATAAAATTATGTCAAAAAATGCTGTCTTTTAGTGTTAAAGTTTAAAAACAAATTCCTTTTTTCATAGCTTACCTACCACTTCAGATATTTCCACAAAATTTCGTACACTTCTTTTGACAATTATACATTACATTTTTTATTGTTAAGGTTAAAAAAATTACCAGTGGCGATGCTTTCTTTTAGTGTTAAAGTTTAAAAAAAATGCCTTTTTTATCATAACTAACCAACCACTCCAGATATTTTCACAAAATTTCGTACACTTCTTTTAACATTACATTTTTATTGTAAAAGTAAAAAAATTACCAATGGCGATTCATTAAAGTTGGTATTGATTTTGTTTTGAAGAAAAGAATAGTACGCCACTGGTTTTAATTCGAATCAATATTATTTTTAAAACACTCATTTGATCTCTTGATATTTTTCAGTACGACGAACGGTTTTCCTTTAAAAAGTAAATGCAATTTTGATGCATGGGAAAATCGCTAAAATCTAATATGGTATTTTATTTCTAAGTTAGATTTTTGGATGTGTAATTGATTCTTAAGAGCAAAAACTTTTTAATAACATAAAATTGTAGTAATGTAAGTATTAAGCCTTACTTTAATACAAATTTAACAAAAACGAATTTTACATAAAAACTTTATATCATATTTTAAAGATTTTGCATTGCATCAAAATGGCTTTTATTTTGTGTAGTAAATGAGCATTTTAAAAATAATATTAATTCGAAGAAAAAGAGTGGCGTACTATTTTTTTAAATTCAATACAAATCTTGTTCGAACGCCACTGATATTTTTTAAAACTTTTTAGCGAAAAATGTAATGTAACGGTCAAAAGAGGCGTACCAAATTTTGTGCAAATATCTGGAGTGGTAGGAAAGGTATGATAAAAACGCATTTTTTCTTAAAACTTTAACACCTTGGATCTTAAAAAGAAAGTATTTGCGGACATAATTTTAATTGAAAAATGTTCTATTTTTTTGCATTTTAAATAGGTTTAAAAGAAAGTACCAACTTCAAAATAACCCTGTATATTTAAAACGCGAAGCCAAAATTCAGCAACTTCGTTAGGGAGTTCTACTGCACTCATTTAATTGATCTTTTTTAACATTGTAGTGCCAATTTTTGTCTATAAACAAAATATTATATAATATGCAACGTGTGTGGCCTATTCTGCAGATTATAGTCAAATTTTCTTGCTTACCGTACTCAGCTCAGTGCCAGTGGTTTAAACCGTATTCGCAAATGACAATATAAATATGAGAATCAAGAAAATATAGGTTTTTAAACCGTTGCGTCACAGCCAATAAACTTTTAGGTTATGATTATAATTTTTATTTTTTAGGGTTAATATGTACTTCATACTATACACCGAATATAAACAAATTTTACTAGCCACGTAAGTTTACAAAAATGACTGAAACAAAGTTTTTAATGAGTACGATGCATACGCTCGCCCGAGAATGATAACTATATTGTTTTTAAACCATTATCACGTGAAGAGCAGTACAAACTGCACCAATTTAGATGATCTTTTTTATTGGTTTAGTGTCCATTTGGTCTAAAAATGAAAATTATTTTGGTTGCTAAATTTAAAAAAGGTATTTGTCGGCAAATTTGCAAATTTTCCAAGTATTGGCTATAGCACGTTAACATACCAGTTCCCGACCGATCAGTAAAGTCAAGCGACGTCGGCCACAGTTAGTATACTTATATTCTGTCCAAGTTACATATGAAAAATTTCTGAACCGTAATCAACGCGTAAAATCGCGTTTTCTGTACAGCTAATTGTTGAAAGGCAATAAAACATAATGGTAATGGTAAACCTAAAGAATTGACTTTCAAAAAATCGCTGTACAAAAAACGCGTTGTCATGGGATAAACGAGTTGATCACATGCATATGTAACTTGGACAGAGTTTAGATGGGTGACCGCTACTATAATTTACACGACGTTATTTATTATTATTATTTATATATACGATTACTGAGATTTCTCAAAAGTATTTTTTTATTGTTTTTTGCCTATTCTTTCTATAAAAATAAAATGTTTTTAAAACGATACTATTTTTGAAGAAATGCAGAGCAAGTAGTGTGGATGGTATCTAAAAATTGTACTGACGTTTTATTTAATATTATGGATAATTTTTTACGTAAATTTGTTCTTTTTTCACTAAAATATTTATTAGCGGTTGTTTTCTTTTTGTCGTTTACCC